>CM055280.1:36245282-36349252 GCA_029237695.1 Conchocele bisecta
TACACACACATGATCACGCGCACACACACACACACACACATGCACGCACACACACACACACACACACACACAGACATACTTACATAACAAACAAATGAACTACCCCCCAATAGAGAATTAGGCATAGGTGGGATGGAATACTACCCCCCAATAGACAATTAGGCATAGGTGGGATGGAATACTACCCCCCAATAGACAATTAGGCATAGGTGGGATGGAATACTACCCCCCAATAGAGAAATAGGCATAGGTGGGATGGAATACTACCCCCCAATAGAGAATTAGGCAGAGGTGGGATGGAATACGTTACCAGAGCTCCAGATAAGATATTGGAGTATTTTACGCACTTATTTTAGCAGAATACGCATTGATTACCAAAAGCGGGAGTACAAAATACTCGGAGCAATGTGAAAATACGCATTGATTTTCAAATTGAGTAGTGAAAATACTGTAATAAAGTTGAACATTTATTTAGTTGAGCTGTAAAAAGAAGCAAACAGTGTTTGCTTTTTCCAGATCAAATAAGTGAATTTTTAAATTTGTTTTATTTTTTATCCTTTGTTCTCTATCAATAATACATTTGTAAAAGTAAAATACGCATTCAATTTAAAATATGGGAGTATTATACTCTATAGATACAAAAATTATCTGGAGCCCTGTGTCACATGCACTGTATTATTTTGTCTTAGACCTCCAATTCCCAGTAACAAATGAGTGCCGTACACACACATGGACGGACACTCAGTCAAAACGCAGTACATGTATGCCTCCTAGCTCTACTGCAGTAAGACCTGTAGCCTATTTCACCAACTTTGCAAAGTATACTTATCTAGCAAAGTATACTTTGAGGGAGAAATTTTCAAATTTTGGATAAATTTATTTATTTTTATTGTACTGAATTTATTACATTATCACAGCCCTTTTGGCTGTGATAATGTAATAAATTCAGTATAATAATTATGCATACTTTTAATCATCAAATATATGCAGTTGTTAGTTTTATATGAAATAATGCATTTCAGGAGAAATAAATGATTACTCCCTCAAAGTATACTTTGCTAGAAAAGTATACTTTGCAATGTTGGTGAAATCAGCTACAGGGGCATAAAAATGTTTGTAAATTTAGATAGCTGTTTTGTAATGGGAGTAACAGTGTCAAGGAAATGATATTAACCAACTAGATTAATTACATTATTATGACCATACACATGGATAAATGTTGAAAGCTGACGGAACGATATATTTCTTTTATTTCTACACACACAAAAGTATATGTAGAAATATAAAAATGATTTGCCAATTTATTTTATGGGTGGTATCATGTTTTTACCACTATATGTGAACTGTTTTGATTTCTTTCTAAACATTTAACATATTGCCAGATATTATAATTTTTATAACCTATTGCACTCTAACAATAAAATAAAATAACTGTATCCCCGAGACTGTTCAAATGAGTTGTGACAACATAATTATACTTTCAAGAAGAAATAAAGAAAATATAAAACATTTCTTGAAGGTTTCATACTATAATTGTATTGCTTTGAAATAGGTTAATATTGTCTCCCTATTATTTGTATTTCTCCATCATATGTTATGACGATTCAAATGAGTGCTAAAGACAAGAAGAGAAGAAATAAAGAAAATATGCAGATTTTAAAACAAACATTTCTACTGTAAATAATTATAGTCTGTTTCACGAAAGCTGCCCAAATTTTACGGCTATATAAACAATTCAAAAACAAGATTTCTTTTGATAAAATTAAATTAAAGGACAAATTACGAATGAGCCTTCTTTTCATTTCGTGAAATTTGGTCAAATATTGATTTTATTGCGAAAAAACAATTTCCCCATGTTAAATCCCCATAGACATCTTCACGGAGTGAAGATGTCTATGGGGATTTAACATGGGGAAATTTTTTTGAATTTTAGAAATACTGGACCGATTTTTAAAATTTAACTTGTTTTCTTAGTTAGATCATTTCCAAGCTATCTAGTCAGGTTTCGGAGTCAATTTCCAAATTTTCTCGTTTTTTGACTCCTCCCACACTTTCTTACCACTTTTTCCCCCATGTCAAATTCCCATAGACAAATCAATTTTTCGTAATAAAATCAATATTTGACCGAATTTAACGAAATAAAAAGAAGGCTCATTTCTTAAATTTTCCTTTAATTTAATATTATCGAAAATAATATTGTTTTTGAATTGTCTATATAGCCGTAAAATTTGGGCAGCTTTCGTGAAACAGACTATAGTTATCCTGTATATAATTAGTTAATATTGTCCCCCAATTTTTCTTATTTTTCCAATGCAGTATATGTTGTAATCACACATTTGAACCCTCTTGAAATTATTGAAATTGTCAATTAACATCGTATACCAATCTTGATCCAAAACATGAATTTTTCATTTCATCAGGAAAATTTGTTAAATATCTTACAAGTCTATACATATACAATGGTAACTTATATTTCGAATACATTCCCATATCATACTGCAGCTAATCAATATAGAAACTATTTTGTTTTGAAAATACATTATTTTATCATTTTCAGTCAAAGACACCAGCACTAATTTGATTAAACATGTTTAGTTATTAATCTATACAAATTTAATTACATGTACTCACTTTGACCATAGACATGTATATTTATAAGCCAAGTTGCTTTTTGTTTACAAGATACGGTAATATGTTGTCTCAGCATTAACCCTTTTCATGATGAGGATACGCCATTATGTTTGTGGAAAATCCTAAATATTTTCCTTCTATGTGCGCAGAAGTATATGTCGTGACCACTATTTGAACCGTCTTATTGAGAAGGTTCAAATGAGTGGTCACAACATATACTTTCTTTGAGAAATAACAAAAATTACATGGCCGCGGCCCGCATGTCGCAACCAACGAGGCATTTGGTTGTACTAAAAAAACTTTTAATGCAAAAAAGCTCAACTCAAACTATCGATTATTTTAACAAAAACATTTGGCCTTGACAATGGGCACAAGGGCCGCACGGGTTGGGCATAGAATGAAAATATGAATCATGATAAACACACAAAAAAACAAGAAATGCGTCTGTCGAACGCGGATACCACCTGCAGCATATTTGAGAAACTGTGACATATTGGTTAACCGAAAAGTGTGACGGACGGACAGACGGACGTTCTTACGAGAGCTACATTGTGGGGTTCCTAACCCTAACCTATCCTAAATCAGACCCCGTAAAGATCAATCAGACATAAAAAACAACCCCATAAGAGTAAATAACCCCACAAGAGCAATTCATAACGGGGTTAAAAACGGAATAAGCATCTCTTAACAAGTCCACCACTGTGTGGTTAACCTCACAATGTAGCTCTCGTTTGTACAGACGGACGGACAGACGGACGGTCCAAACACTATATACCACCCGTTTCTTCGAAACCCGGTGGCATAAAAATACTTTATATTAAGATAAATTTCAAAGTACAGGTAATTATCGTTATCTCGAAGTTGACCAGACTGAGCAAAATATATCGACATAATCCGAACTTCGAGATAAAAATTTGCCAAATTTTGCACAGAATCGCTTAAAAAATACCGACTTTACTTCACAGTCCGGGTTTTCATAAATTGCGCATTTTCTAATAACGAAATGTGCATGTGTTGTTACTAAATATACGCCGTTTATTTCATCTTCATATTAAAGTGATCCGATATCACATTGATTAATTGGTTAATTATTGTTTAAGTGAATTAATTTAACAATGTTTGTGCAACGTTTAACACATTTTAGAGGCGGTGTTTTTGAATTTTATAGACGTGTGAAAACTTTTACCTGAGATAATCTCTCTGAATGAGACTTGGGTGTGCCAGGCGCTTATTTTTCACATCGAGTTATCAGAATACAAATATGAAGGAAACATGCTGTAGGGACTCTATTTCAACCTCGACATAACCGAAATATCGACATTTCCGATATCGAGTTATCAGGAGTAAAACACATGATCTATACAGGGAATTCGGCCGGGACCTCGGACGCATATCGAGATAAGCAGGTATATCGAAATAAGCGATATCGAGATAAAGAGAATCAGCTGTAATTTGACATTGACATTGGGCACAGCGGCCGCACGGGTGGGGCGTAGAATGACAATATGGATCATGATAAACACCCATGCCGAGGCTTTGATAGTATACCAAAAAACTTTAACCTCGGACGCACAACTATATCGACTATGTGCCAATGTGCCGACTATATCGCGCTGTCCGCAAGCGTGCGTGACAATAAATATAAAATTTAAAAACATTCATACCTGTGAAGGTGTACTCCGTACATATGGGTTAAGGAAACAGGCTATGGACAGGCTATGGACAGGCTATGGACAGGCTATGGACAGGCTATGGTTTCTTGTAACATCGATTTAGACATAGATACACAAACGGTGCAACTATTATATTTAAAATTGACATCAACAATGATATGCTCCTATTACAATTATAACACATTTTGCCAACACAAATTATTTATCACAAACATACTACAAAGAAATACATGTTATTATTCATAGCAATGACTCTCATTAGTGTAAAAATACTGTATTACCATATTTATCATGAGTTTATATAATTATAAACTCTTTCTATCCAACTATACTATATGAAGTCAGCACAGTATATTATGTTTCACATTAACTCTGCATGCTAGCAGTGAAAATATCCGCCAAACAAATTAGGAGTATAATTTTTATTTCTCTCTGTAAATATGTCTTGGAATTTAATTAGAATTGAGTCCTGAGGACTCAATTCTAATGAAATTCCAAGACATATTCATATTAATAATTTACAAGGAGAAATAAAAGAAAATATGATGATTTTTTGTCCGCTATTTTTTAACTATTTATAGCCCACAAATTTCCCAGCATGCAAAGAGTTAAAAAAACACATCTTCTATGATTTAAATGCCTTAGTCCAAAACTTAGCATGGAAAAGTTAACCCTTAGACCGCTCGCTACTCACAACAATTGTCGTCTGCTGTTGCTTTTATATCTTGCCTTATTTCTCAATAAAAACATGGTTTGACAGCACTTCAGAATTGTAAATGATTCTGAAGTGCTGTCAGCTTTTTTAAGCATGTTGTAAATTGTTCTAAAGTGCTGACAATTAAAGCATGTTTTTGATGATAAACAAGAATTCCGCCACGGAAGCGGTGTCGCGCCTGCCGAGGCATTTGACCGTGAACATTACAAGTAAATAAATTACCTTGACCTTCAGAATTTGGATGTGGGGGTGTGCGTACTGAAGCATCATCCCTAGACAAACATTGATATGAAATATTATCAATGTCTGGCAAGGGTTAAAGAGATATTGTGAAAAAACAATAACTTTAACGCATTTCTGTTACAAAACCGGTGAACATTACAAGTAAATAAATGACCTTGACCTTGAGAATTTGGATGTGGGGGTGTGCGTAATGAAGCATCATCCTAGACAAACATTGATGTGAAATATTATCAATGTCTGGCAAGGGGTTAAAGAGATATTGTGAAAAAACAATAACTTTAACGTATTTCTGTTACAAAACCGGTGAACATTACAAGTAAATAAATGACCTTGACCTTGATAATTTGGATGTGGGGGTGTGCGTAATGAAGCATCATCCCTAGACAAACATTGATGTGAAATATGATCAATGTCTGGCAAGGGGTTAAAGAGATATTGTGAAAAAACAATAACTTTAACGCATTTGCCTTACAAAAAAACCGGACGACGTGGACGACGACGACGCGGACGACGCGGACAACGCGGACGACGACGACGGAAAAAGCGCCGACTATAGTCGCGCCTCTGCTAAAGCAGGCGCGACAAAAATTATGAAAATAAACAACAGACGACAAAAAAAATAAGATACAGTCTAAGGGTTAATACATATCACATAATTAGGACTGAAAAGGTTAAGTGTAAGACTGTCCCAATATATATGGTAAATATGCCCTTGTAACACAATCAGATTAATTAATAGGACTATGACCTAATGCATAACAAATTAGTTGGTCATTGTTTTATGGTGAAACAATACACAAGTGAGATATAAATAAGTAATTAGTATCTGACAGAATACCTTAGCATATGTAATAGAACTATCCCATAACTGACCTTTGACCCTTAGAATGCTGGGAAACGTAAATTGTCGTCTGCTGTTGTTTTCTTTTGTGTTTTGCTCAATAAAAACATGGTTTGACAGCACTTTACACTCATTTCCAATGACTCTAAATGTTGTGAAAACATGTTTTTGATGAGAAAAATGGAATTTAAAACAAGATAATATGGCACATATTTTCCTCCGGTTGCAGTGATTGGAGAATGCTCCATTAAACTTTTTAACCCTTAGAATGCTGGAAACAAAAGTTGTCTCCTGCTGTTGTGTTGTATTTTTTCTTTTTCTCGATAAAAACATGGTTTGGTAGCACTTTAGAATAATTTCCATTGGAAATGATTCTAAAGTGCTGACAAACTATGTTTTTGTCAATAGAAATGGAAATGGATAATTACCAGCAGTGAGACAACAAAATGGATAATTACCAGCAGTGAGACAACAAAATGGATAATTACCAGCAGTGAGATCGACAACAAAATTGAACTCAGCATTGTAAGAGCACCCACAGACACACAGTCCAAACATTATTATAACATGTCTCCTGGCTTTGTAACCAAGACCTGGGACATACAGATATTAACAGCAGACGACAACATTTAACTCTTACACCGCTATCCTATTTTTTGTCGTCTGCTGTTTATTTTCTATTTTCCATTTTTATCATCAAAAACATGCTTTGACAGCACTTTAGAATAATTTACAACATGCTTTGACAGCACTTTAGAATCATTTTCATTGGAAATGATTCTAAAGTGCTGTCCAACCATGTTTTTATTGAGAAATAAGGCAAGATATAAAAGCAACAGCAAACGACAATTGTTGTGTGTAGCGGTCTAAGGGTTAATGAGCATAGTAAGAGTGGTATAAGTTCACAAATTGTGAGTGAATTAGTGATTAAGCCGACACACAGACTTGGCATGATCTAGGTGGGTAACCAAAATCACTTAATAACAAAGACAACTAGATCGGCGAGGCCCACATGTCACACCCACTGAGGCTTTGATAGTATGCCGAACAATTAACTTTCACCAAAACCATTCACCCGGACACACGTACGTACGTACGTACAGTTCCTACGTATGCCAATGTGCCGACTTAATATAGCATCAGGCGCGGATACAGGGGGGGGGGTCCAGGGGGTCCGGGCCCCCCCCGACCCCCCCCCCCCTGCTCCCGCCAAAAAAAAAAAAGAAGAAGAAAATCTACAATACTCGAATAGTTGGATGACTTTTTTTGTGGCCTAGGTGTCAGGAAATCGCATCTGCGACGATCTGGCATTTAAAAATTTCATAAGGGAGGACCCCCAGACCCCCCCCACCCCGACTTTACGATTTCGTGCGCACGGAGGTCGGGTACGCCAAATTTTAATTACAGACCCCCCCCTGCAATTATTTCTGTATCCGCGCCTGAGCATTGTCTGCAAGCATTAATGGCGCGAAAAAAATAAACCTTTCACCCCAAAATAACTAAAATGGAATATTTTCAGACAACTCAACTGAATAGAAAAGGGGAAATTTGATAAAAACATAGAAAATATCAGCAAATAGTGCAGATCCTGATGAGACGGCTAATGTTACGAACTGCATGTCACATTTTCTTGTCAGATATACGACTGTTAAACATTATGTTGCAGACTTGATATCTGATACATATAATTTTGTAGCTTCTTTATGGTGTGCAGATGCTCAAAGGGAATTTAAATTTATGATGGTTTTCTCAAGCCATTACATAAAACTGTCAGAGTCTGATGTCATGGATATTGTTACAAGAACATTAACGGACATCTCATTAAGCTGAATAAACCTATATACAGGATACAAACAAATTGAAATAATTTTCGCTATTTTTCATACTTCTTCTCAAAAGTATATATTGTGACCACTCATTTGAACCGACTCGACGAGACGGTTCCATTGAGTGGTAACAACATATATTTATGTGCATAATTAAGATAATTATTTTTATTTTTCATGCGAAAAATTATTTAGTCTCAGGATGTCATGGGTTTATTTTACAATTTATCAAGTACATATTATATTTCAGAACTCACGGCCATGAGTCTGATATATTAGATCCAACACATAGGAATTCCAATGTCATATTCACATACATCTACATTTATTACATTACATGTTCCAAATTAATCAATAACAAACCCTTTCACCCCTAAATATAAAAAAAATAACTTTTATACTATTCTATTAACCCATTACATGTGGAATACACCTTTCAAGTATGATTTTTTTTTTAAATATTTTATTTTCATTTTTGTTATTTCTCAATGAAAGTATATGTTGCAACCACTCATTTGAACCGTCTTGATGAGACGGTTCAAATGGTGGTCGCAATATATACTTTTAAGCACATTTAAACAAAATATTTACAATATTTTCCCCAATCGAAATGGCATATCCTCAGCATGAAATGGGTTGCATGTAATAAGAAAATGTGGATTCCTTTTAGAATTAAACGATACGGACAAATTCTGCAGATCCTGATGAGACGGCTCGTTACGAGCCGGCTCATCTGCTTCTACAGTGTTCGCACAGTTTAACTTTATGGGTTGAAAGGGTTAAGACTGAAAAACATCCTGTATGATTTTTGTATATAAATGTCGCACACAATTAACAACAAAATGACATTTATGGTAATCAGTTTCTAATCCTGAATAGAAGTGTACCTTATATATCGTGACCGGATGGGAATATTAGATAACCAGATAATATGTGGCTGCCACTGAAACAATGGGGCTTATAGGATTTGTGACCAGTGCAGTTCCTGATCAAATTGCACACGCCTGTAACCTGATAATGATCTACATTGCTTGTTAGAAGCACGACAGGTGTTTCATTAATGGAATGGCAGACAGTGAAGATCATGATCAGACTGTGTGCATGCACAATCTACACTGGTCGCAAAACTCATAAGCCCCATTGCTCCAGTCACAGCCACATTTGTGTCCTAAATTGACAAGTGTATGGGATCTTCTATCATGTCACAAGAGAATTTTCCAAATTTGATTTAGAACTTCTGCAATTTCTTCTGTAAATGACGTCAAAAGCTGACAAAAATTTAATTGCACATGCGGAATTCAATTACACATGTGCACTGGAACTTTTGCCAACTTTCAACATCGTTTACGTGAAATGTTTTATGTTTTTCTGATTGGTGTTATGATAGGTAACACTGATAACCTCTGATAACATAGGCAGTTCATGTAAATAAATCACTATATACGTAACCTCATATTACCGTAATAACCCTAAATATTTGGACAGCAATGGCGGAGCAAACAGTGTAGACCCAGATCAGACTGCTCCTAATGGAGCAGTCTGATCAGGGTCTGCACTGTTTATGATTCCACCAGGCTGGTTTTGACACATTACCGGAAACAAAAATCCATTTGTTCACATTTTAGGACAATGATAGTAACTGTGTAAGGTGTCCGAATATTTAGGGTTATTACGGTATTTATCATTATTTATTTACGGTAGCTATATTAACTATGCTTGTAAGGATTTCCATGTTTATTAGCTGCATGATCAAACTTGTTGTTTCACTAAACGTTTACTAAACTAAGTGCAAATTTAGGATCGTCTGGAAATTTCAATTGATGGATTTACATTTATTGATAAATGTAAATCCAATAATTGTTTACACGAAAACATTGTTAATGTGAAATTTACACACTATCATAATTTTGTACTTACGAACATTTTAGTCCTACAAAGTTTATAGTAAAACGACCCCTTGATCCGGTGCAGACATACGTACTACACCAGATCAGAGTTGTCATAACAAAACTCGGGGATGTTTTTTTCAAAATAAAATTTAATCACAATATGAGAATAGTATTCCGCATTTGCTATGAAAATTTAGTCATCTTTTGAAGTCATTTACGGAAAATATTGTAAATTTTGTAAATATTTTTCATGAGATAACGCACAATTTCTTAGGTACAAAATCGCATGTCGTGTCTCATATTACAATGTACATGTATGTCCATAACAGTTTTCTCCAGATGCCCTTAACCCTTTCAACACCACAGGTCTGTATAGTGGTAATGATTGGCAAAAAGCGTAGATCCAGATGAGCCGGCTTGTCACGAGCAGTCTCATCAGGATCTGCACTTTTTGCAAGTAATTTTCATATTTTTGAGAACAAAAACACCCCCATTTCATATATGAACTAGGCTGAAGATCATTTTGTGACGGTTGGATTGGCTTCAAAATTAACAACTAAAAATACATTCCAGTTACTTACATGTAGGTGTGAAACTTATAATAAAGGGTTAATCCCCCTCACAATAATTGAAATGCTGCTTCATCGCTTTACAGGAACTGTGATGTTTTCTTTAAATGATGTTCAAGTGGATGAAATTTTTGTCAACTTTCAACATCATTTACGGAAAATATCGTAAATTTGGTAAATATGTTTCATGAGTCTCGCACATCTTCTTATGTACAAATTCACATGGCTCGTCTGTAACAAGGACATGCTAGATAAATGCTTAACTCTTTACATGCTGGGAAACTTGTGGGCTATAAATAGTTCAAAACTAGATTGGTCAGTAAGCGAGACTTATGGAATACACCCCCCCACCCCCGCGTGGGACCAGGTACCCCTGAATATGTAAAACAAAATTCCAAGTGTGTGGGCTTGTGACCTTGACTCTGGGGGCTTAGCGGGGGCGGCACAAACGTGAATTTGTCTCAGGGTGGTAGAGGTCCATTGGAGCAATGTGTGTGTGAAATGTGAAGCAGATCTGAGCAAAGAAATAGAAGTTGTTACCGATTTCTCTGATGTTAAGTTTTGTAAATAGACTAAGTATGTGACCTTGACCTCGAGATCAGCAGGGATTTATCACAGCATGCTAGTAGAGTCTTAGAGGAATGCATGCATGAAATATTAAGAATTTTTTATTAAAGAAATAGAAGTTATAACATATTTCTCTGATGTTAAGTTTTGTAAAGAGACTAACTATGTCACCCTGACCTTGGGATCAGCGGGGGTTGGACGGTCGTAGATTTGTCACAGCATGATAGTACAACCTGAGAGGAATGCATGTGTGAAATATTAAGAATTTTCAATGAAGGAAATAGAAGTTATAACTTACGGTAGTTCTATGATGTTAAGTTTTGTAAAGAGACCAAGTATTTGACCTTGACCTTGGGATCAGCGGGGGTTGGATGGTCGTGGATTTGGCACAGCATGGTAGTAGAGCCTTATAGGAATCAATGTGTGAAATATTAAGCATTTTAGATGAAGGAAATAGAAGTTATAACATATTTCTCTGATGTTATGTTTTGTAAAAAGACTAAGTATTTGACCTTGACCTTGGGATCAGCGGGGGTTGAACGGTCATGTATTTGGCACAGCATGGTAGTAGAGTCTTACAGGAATGCATGTGTGAATTATTAAGCATTTTGGAGGAAGGAAATAGAAGTTATAACAATATTTCTCTGATGTTAAGTTTTGTAAAGAGACTAAGTATTTGACCTTGACCTTGGGATCAGCGGGGGTTGGACTATCGTGGATTTGGCACAGCATGGTTACAAGTAGAGCCTTACAGGAATGCATGTGTGAAATATTAAGCATTTTGGATGAAGGAAATAGAAGTTATAACAATATTTCTCTGTTGTTAAGTTTAGTGACGGACGGACGCACGGACGCACGGACAACCTGACTCCAGTATACCCCCCACAACTCGTTGCGGGGGGTATAAATAGCGGACAAAAAATCATCATATTTTCTTTTATTTCTCCTTGTAAATATCATGAATATATCTTGGAATTTCATTAGAATTGAGTCCTGAGGACTCAATTCTAATGAAATTCCAAGACATATTTACAGAGAGAAATAAAACATATACTCCTAAATCGTTTGGCGGATATTTTCACCGCTAGCATGCAAAGAGTTAATAAATAAAGTGGAAAATGGATAATATTAACCCATCACAATCGGAAGACACCTTTACGGGCAATTGAAATATTTTAAATATTTCATTTCTATTTTTCTTATTTCTCAATGAGAGTATATGTTGCAACCACTCATTTGAACCGTCTCAATGAGACGGTTCAAATGGTGGTCGCGACATATACTTTTAAGAACATTTAAATAAAATATTTATGATTTTCCCCAATCAAAATGGCAATTCCTCAGCATGAAATGGGTTAATAAATAAAGTGAAAAACGTATAATATTAAATGAATAGTCATCATATAATCGTTCAGTCTGGTTATTGTTTACATTGTAAGTGATGTGTTGTTTTCTTTCCAAGTGGATGACAAGTGCTTTCTCAGGCTAATTTGAATAAGCAATTAACATCAATCATGTTGCAACAAGCTTAAGGTCCAGATAAGAGTTAATTTTAATGTCATCTTCAGGTCAGCTAAACTATAAAAAGGTGCAAAGAAAAACCTTGGAGAGGTATATAAGTACTGACCTCTCTACAACTAGATTGGTCAGTAAGCGAGGCTTACTGAATACCCCCGCGTGGGCCCAGGTACCCCTAAATATGTAAAATTTTCCAAGTGTGGGCTTGTGACATTGACTCTTGGCTTAGCGGGGGCGGCACGAACGTGAATGTGAAGCAGATCCGAGCAAGGAAATAGAAGTTATAACCGATTTCTCTGATGTTAAGTTTTGTAAAGAGACTAAGTATGTGATCTTGACCTTGGGATCAGCGGGGATATGTCACAGCATGATAGTAGAGCCTTAGAGGAATGCATGCATGAAATATTAAGAATTTTAGATGAAGATATAACATATTTCTCTGATGTTAACTTTTGTAAAGAGACCATGTATTTGATCTTGACCTTGGGATCAGCGGGGGTTGGACGGTCGTGGATTTGGCACAGCATGGTAGTAGAGCCTTATACAGGAATGCATGTGTGAAATATTAAGCATTTTAGATGAAGTAAATAGAAGTTATAACAATATTTCTCTGATGTTAAGTTTTGTAAAGAGACTAAGTATTTGACCTTAACCATGGGATCAGCGGGGGTTGGACGGTCATGGATTTGGCACAGCATGGTAGTAGAGCCTTACAGGAATGCATGTGTGAAATATTAAGCATTTTAGATGAAGGAAATAGAAGCTATAACAATATTTCTCTGATGTTAAGTTTTGTAAAGAGACTAAGTATTTGACCTTGACCATGGGATCAGCGGGGGTTGGATGGTCGTGGATTTGGCACAGCATGGTAGTAGAGCCTTACAGGAATGCATGTGTGAAATATTAAGCCCTTTAGATGAAAGGAATAGAAGTTATAACAATATTTCTCTGATGTTCAGTTTTGTAAAGAGACTAAGTATTTGACCTTGACCTTGGGATCAGCGGGGGTTGGACGGTCATGGATTTGGCACAGCATGGTAGTAGAGCCTTACAGGAATGCATGTGTGAAATATTAAGCCCTTCAGATGAAAGGAATAGAAGTTATAACAATATTTCTCTGATGTTCAGTTTTGTAAAGAGACTAAGTATTTGACCTTGACCTTGGGATCAGCGGGGGTTGGACGGTCATGGATTTGGCACAGCATGGTAGTAGAGCCTTACAGGAATGCATGTGTGAAATATTAAGCATTTTAGATGAAGGAAATAGAAGTTATAACAATATTTCTCTGATGTTAAGTTTTGTAAAGAGACTAAGTATTTGACCTTGACCATGGGATCAGCGGGGGTTGGACGGTCGTGGATTTGGCACAGCATGGTAGTAGAGCCTTACAGGAATGCATGTGTGAAATATTAAGCATTTTAGATGAAGGAAATAGAAGTTATAACAATATTTCTCTGATGTTAAGTTTTGTAAAGAGACTAAATATTTGATCTTGACAATGGGATCAGCGGGGGTTGGACGCTCGTGGATTTGGCACAGCACGGTAGTAGAGCCTTACAGGAATGCATGTGTGAAATATTAAGCCCTTTTGATGAAAGGAATAGAAGTTATAACAATATTTCTCTGATGTTAAGTTTTGTAAAGAGACCAAGTATTTGACCTTGACCTTGGGATCAGCGGGGGTTGGACGGTCATGGATTTGGCACAGCATGGTAGTAGAGCCTTACAGGAATGCATGTGTGAAATATTAAGCATTTTAGATGAATGAAATAGAAGTTATAACAATATTTCTCTGATGTTAAGTTTACGGACGCACGGACGCACGGACAACCTGACTCCAGTATACCCCCCACAACTCGTTGCGGGGGTATAATAACCACCTACTGGAGGACAATACCACCGGCTGTTGTAGAGAGGTAAGTACCACCTCTCTACAATAACCACCTACTGGAGGACACTACCACAGGCTGTTGTAAAGAGGTAAGTACCACCTCTCTACAATAACCACCTACTGGAGGACAATAACACAGGTTGTTGTAGAGAGGTAAGTACCACCTCTCTACAATAACCACCTACTGGAGGACACTACCACCGGCTGTTGTAGAGAGGTCAGTACCACCTCTCTACAATAACCACCTACTGGAGACAATAACCACAGGTTGTTGTTAGAGAGGTAAGTACCACCTCTCTACAATAACCACTTCTGGAGACCAATACCAGGTTGTTGTAGAGGAAGGAATACCACTCTACTATAACCACACTACTGAGGACACTACCACCGGCTGTTGTAGAGGTAAGTACCACCTCTCTACAATAACCACCTACTGGATGCGGTTAATACCACTACTACCTGGGGACTACCACCGGCTGTTGTAGAGAGGTAAGTACCACCTCTCTACAATAACCACCTACTGGAGGACAATACCACCGGCTGTTGTAGAGAGGTAAGTACCACCTCTCTACAATAACCACCTACTGGAGGACTCAATAACCACCAGGCTTGTTTGTAGAGAGGTAAGTACCACCTCTCTACAATAACCACCCTACTGGAGGACACTACCACCGGCGTTTGGTAGAGAGAGGTCAGTAACCACCTCTCTACAATAACCACCTACTGGAGGACAATAACAAAAACAGGGTTGTTGTTAGAGGAGGTAAGGTAACCGACCTCACTACAATAACCACCTACTGGAGGACAATACCGCAGGTTTGTTGTAGAGAGGAAATACCACCGAATCCCTAACAATAACCACCTACCTGGAGGACACTACCACCGGCTGTTTGTAATGAGGTAAGGTACCACCTCTCTATTCTCTACAATAACCACACCTACTGAGTGACACTACCTCCCCGCTGTTGTAGAGAGTAATTACCTCCTCTCTACAATAACCAACCTAACTGGAGGACCAATACCACCGCTGTTGTAGAGAGGTTAAGGGTACCACCTCTCTACAATAACCCCTACTTGAGGACAACAACCACCGGCTTGTTGTTAGAGAGGTCAAGTACCACCTCTCCTACCAATAACCAAACCTACTGGGAGGACAATAACACCAGGCTTGTTGTAGAGAGGTAAGTACCACCTCTCTACAATAACCACCTATGGAGGACACTACCACGGCTGTTGTAGAGAGGTCAGTACCACCCTCTCCATTAACCACCTACTGGAGGACAATAACACAGGTTGTTGTTGAGGAGGTTTAAGTACCACCTCTAACAAGGGGGAAACACTACTGGAGGAAACTACCACCGGCTGTTGTAGAGAGGTCAAAGTACCACCTCTCTACAATAACCACTACTGGAGGGACAATAAACACAGGTTGTTGTAGAGAGGTAAGTACACCCTCCACAATAACCACTGGAGGGGACAATACCACCGGCTGTTGTAGAGAGGTAAGTACCACCTCTCTACAATAACCACCTACTGGAGGACACTACCACCGGCTGTTGTAGAGGTCAGTACCACTCTCTACAATAACCCACCTACTGGAGGACAATAACACAGGTTGTTGTAGAGAGGTAAGTACCACCTCTCTACAATAACCACCTACTGGAGGACACTACCACCGGCTGTTGTAGAGGTCAGTACCACCTCTCTACAATAACCACCTACTGGAGGACAATAACACAGGTTGTTGTAGAGAGGTAAGTACCACCTCTCTACAATAACCACCTACTGGAGGACAATACCGCAGGCTGTTGTAAAGAGGTCAGTACCACCTCTCTACAATAACCACCTACTGGAGGACACTACCACCGGCTGTTGTAGAGAGGTAAGTACCACCTCTCTACAATAACCACCTACTGGAGGACAATACCGCAGGCTGTTGTAAAGAGGTCAGTACCACCTCTCTACAATAACCACCTACTGGAGGACACTACCACCGGCTGTTGTAGAGGTAGTACCCCCTTCTTACAATAACCAACCTACGGAGGACACTACCACCGGCTGTTGTAGAGAGGTCAGTACCCCTCTCTACATACAACCTAACTGGAGGGACCAAATACGCAGGCTGGTTGTAAAGGTATGGTACCACCTCTCTACAATAACACTACCTGGAGGGACCTACCAACCGGCTGTTGTAGAGAGGTCAGTACCACCTCTCTACAATAACCACCTACTGGAGGACACTACCACCGGCTGTTGTAGAGAGGTAAGTACCACCTCTCTACAATAACCACCTACGGACATACCACGGTGTTGTAGAGGAGGTAAGTACCACCTCTCTACAATAACCACCTACTGTGACACTACCACCGGCTGTTGTAGAGAGGTGATAAGTACCACCCTACTACAATAACCCACCTACTGGAGACACTACCACCGGCTGTTGTAGAGAGGTAAGTACCACCTCTCTACAATAATACTGGAGGACATACCACCGGCTGTTGTAGAGAGGAGTACCACCTCTCTACAAACCCACCTGGAGGACACTACCACCGGCTGTTGTAGAGAGGTAAGTACCACCTCTCTACAATAACCACCTACTGGAGGACACTACCACCGGCTGTTGTAGAGAGGTCAGTACCACCTCTCTACAATAACCACCCACTGGAGGACACTACCACCGGCTGTTGTAGAGAGGTAAGTACCACCTCTCTACAATAACCACCTACTGGAGGACACTACCACCGGCTGTTGTAGAGAGGTGGCTGTGTCGGGAGGTTTCATTTCTAGGCAGTTATCCAATTGGGATATAAAATAGTGGCTGTTACACAGAGGGACTTGTTGTAGAGAGGTGGCTGGTCATGGAGGTTCGACATATGCCCATGTGCATTTAGAAAACAAAATCATTGACACCTAATCAGAATTTATCAGACATTATTTCGAAGACAGATATTTTCCCTTTTTTTTGTTTCAATGTTTTATTTCTCTTTGTTGTAACAAAGAGAAATAAAATCTTGAAACAAAAAAAACAACACATGTACAAATATCAAACATGCATACATAAATTATAATGTATTAGAGTACAGTGATACATTTCATTTTGATCGATTTTCTACCAAAACATGATGTTTTGTCGGAACTTGGACGATATATAAGTACAATTGGGCCGCACCATACGAAAACCGGGCTTAATGACAATGTCATGAAAAGCGGTAAACGACGTCAGAAAAACGACGATTCAAATTGTCTAACGTCGCCGTAAAATTTCACATTTTGCCCTCCCATTTACGTTTACTGGTGTCAGTTAACATTAAGTGTGAACAGAAAACGGAAATGATAACTTTCACTAATATGTGACGCAATGACGTGTACCTCAGTACACATATTATGTACTTGTGACGTCACTGAACATGAATCCTTGTTTGACGTTATGGCCATGGTGTCTTGACAAAATATTATAGCAAGGATACTTGCACGAGTTCCTCGCAGCATCAATGACTTAGAAATGCTTGAGGTGCTGTACATTGTCGCCTAATTGTCTCTTTTTTTCGTCGGTTGTCCTTATGAATTCAAAATGGTGAACGCATAATTTAACTGGCTACATATCAGCGAAGTCTTCGCTTACACTGCACTTTGATTCCTAAATAATGTTAATTATCCCGTCAACACAGTGCGTATGTGCCATGAAACACGGTGCCGTGAAACTTTTTTGATATCCTGCCAATACGACCTACTCACTGCGTATGAATATGTGCGGTAGCTGGGGTTATATTTTTGCATTTTACAGCCATTTGTCTGTGTTGACGGGATAAATAGAGCTTCGCCCATCCCGTTTCCTGAGCCTTGCCACATATTTTTTCCCATTCACGGCACTAACCTACTATTCTCTATCTATTTTCCTTATTTCTGAACCAAAATATATGTTGTGACCACTCATTTGGGTTCAAATGAGTGGTCACAACATATACTTCTGATGAGAAATAAAGAAATTCTTGAGCCTTGCCGGATGTTTTTTCCCATTCACGGCACTAACCTACTATTCTCTATATATGAACAACCGAGTGTATGTCAGCGATATTACCATCTATTATATTGGTAAATTGACACTTTTGAACAATTCTAGCCAGTATTTAGTGAATGATATGCCATTTAAAGGTACATGCCCACTTAGTATGCACAAACTGTCCTTTCTATGATTTAAATAAGTGTATAATTATAGTATTTACCTGCATGCAACAATGAGCCTTTATAGTATAGGAGTTGCTCTAGGACATTGGGCATGTTGGGGTTCTTATAAGATTGGGGTAATTGTACTAAATTAACACATAGAAATAGCAGGGGGGTGGGGGGTGTAGGATTGTCTCTAATAGTGGCAATTAATTTGTTGATTTTATTGCTTGTTTAAGGCAGACATTTTCTGCTTTCGAAACAAATGTCTGATAAATAAATTAAATCCGCACAGCATATGTTTCGCGTGAAAATAGGCACCGGATTCCTGATGAATTCCCATTCAGCTACATGTGGAAGATGCTGCATAAACACATTATTGTCTAGTAACCGGTGCATTTTTTGCCATTAAATATGTTACGCTGGTGCGGAGTGCAGCACCAATGTAGTTGTCAATGATTTTTAGTAGGTTATCTGGAGAACTCAGTCAGTCTGCCGATGCTAGTTAATTGTACATTTATTTAAGAGCTTAACATGTTTAGTGACAGGCTGAGATCACTTATTGCACTTGTCACAATTAATTAAGAACGGCTCCCTTCCGGGATAGTGGTGGGATAGTGGTTTTGACCTATGCGTTCAGAAGTGTCGTGCGAACACCATTTGAACCGTCTCATCTAGTTGCTGGTCAAAGATGATGAGAGTGTCTCATAGGCCACAACTGGCTGGGCTTTTAATAGGGTTGACACTATAATAAACAGTTTATGATAGTTGCGACACAAACAAACCAATAGAAGTTCTGTATTTTCACTATTCTTGGAAAATGACCAATTAATAAACAAAATTATTTTGCAAAATACATGTACAAATGCTTTCACCGACACCGATAGAGGGGTATTTAGGGTGGTCCTTAATGTGAGAGGAAACTGGAGTACACAGAGGAAACCCATTTGCCTGGTCGGGTGATTACCATACCATCCCACACACTGCCCTGTAGCCTATTTCACCAACATTGCAAAGCATACTTTTCTAGCAAAGTATACTTTGAGGGAGTAATCATTTATTTTTCCTGAAATGCATTATTTCATATAGAACTAACAACTGCATATATTTGATGATTAAAAGTATGCAGAATTATTATACTGAATTTATTACTATAATGTAATAAATTCAGTATAATAAAAATTAATAAATTTATCCTAAAATTGAAAATTTCTCCCTCCTAGCATAAAGGAAAGTATACTTTGCAATTTTGATGAAATCAGCTATACTGGTCAAGGATTGAGCCCAGGCTACACTGGTGAGAAGCTCTACTGAATTGCAATAACATTGTACTCATATTACATCCCGCACTTAAGGATTCACTGGGGGTAAGGTGATATCCGTAACTCTGCAGTTTGGGACATCCCAAGATGGCGGACGTGAAACGAGGTTACAGTTGAAATATCGCGATTTTCGACTGTTTACGCTTCGTGCATTTAATGGCATTTGATGGTTAGCTCAATATGTGTATATACTATGATTTTAATGCCTATGTATTCCCCAAATGTTGCTTATTCCGCTTTTATAGACGTTTGAAATTTCACCGATGATACGGGTAACCATCGAATGCCATTAAATGTACGGAGCGTAAACAGTCGAAAATCGCGATATTTCAACTTACCTCGTTTCACGTCCGCCATCTTGGGATGTCCGTAACTGCAGTTACGGATATCACCTTACTCCCAGTGAAGGATTGATTGATCAATTACAATGAGATGGCTGCAGCCCACATCATCGCGCCCGTCGAGGCTTCGATAGTATACCAAAAAACATTAACCAAAACTTTAACCCCGACGCACATACGTACGTACGCCAAAGTGCCGACTATATCGTGCTGTCCGCAAGCGGGCGCGACAAAAATCATAAGCCCCTTTTCTCCAGGCACATCCACATTTCTTGGTAAAAGGCAAAGTAAATAAACAGACGGTTTACCAAGAACTATGTAACTGCAGGATCATGCATGTTGGAGAAAGATCCCTATAAACCCTATTCTGGAAAAATTCACTCATCCCAACCAAAATTGGTAATTATGATCTGATCTATCTCAAATTTCATATCACATGAAGAATAAATGGACCATACACATTGCAAAAACTGGGGGAAACATTCAGCCCTTACATGATGATAAGGTAATAGGTAATAGATAGATACACTTGACTTCAATGATAATTGTAATCATAAGAGTGATGTGATATATGAATATAACATGTATGACTATTGTCTTGTTACTGTATACTATATGGAGCATTGAGTTACCATCTCTGCCATCTTTGTATGTACAAGCCATCGTACAGTTTCACCACTCCGTGCGTTTGACACATACAGCAAATTATATGACAGTAAACCAAATACAATTTGGTGCAATACATAATAGACAGATATGACAACGACAAGCTATAAACATTATGCCAGCAAACTATACAAAAGACGAGATATCTGAGCATTTCTCCCATCAATCTCAAAATAAATTTCAACGTGTAAACTTTCCAATCTGATGCACAGCTTATATTACTGTACATGTTACCCATAGGTAAAGCCATATTTACTTGCATAGTAGGTGAGTAGACACCAGGGACAATTGCAATCAGGTAACTGCTTACATGTCACTGGATTTGATAGCTAATAACAGAGTGCAGCAGACTGGTAGTGGGTATATATGGTATATGTTGTGTGGTTTGCCAGGTAAAATTGATACACTGTGCGATTTTCTGTGCATGAAGTTATTTATAATGATGGTTCATGTTGTTAAAAACACAGGCACAAACCTGTCCAGAAAACTGACATATTTTACACTTTGGTGTAATATAATTGATACAAGTCCGTTCTCCTGGCTTTTCTACATGTGATTAGCTACATTATATCATATGTTAATTCTACTTCAAATTTTGAGTTCTTTATCAAATGGCAAAACAGGTGAAACACACAAAAATGGCCGACTTGGCCACCCCATGTGCCGTATCGGATACAGTAACGAGGCAGTATCCCATATATGGTATACATATATTCCATCACATTTACGAAGCAATTATCTTTGAATCAAACGATGATCAGGCATATAGTTGGTCCTTAATCCCAATACTGTAATCAAGTTGATTCGATTCTGCACACAAGTATGTACATGCACTGGTATATGGGCCACAATCTGACAAGAACAGACTTATTTCTTTTCAGCACGCAGTAGATCCGGATCAGTTTGTAAACTAACACAGCTCGATAGCTTGATAGAAAATTCAATCACTGAGTTCATCATATTGCTGAACAAATTGCGAACAATGAAGACCCTTATCAGACTACGCATCTACACTGGTGGCAAAGGTAATAAGAGCAGATTGTCAGAGTACAGTTCATATCTCTATATGCATACTGTCTGCTTTAAACTAATAAGTTTGCACAAGGATAACATATACTACAACACCAACGTACACACTTCAAAGACAAAACAGTTCAACAAGATAAAGGGCACAAATGCTGTTACATGATGAGAGAGGGCATTGGGGGAAGCATTATAGGGGTCGACTAACATGTTACATGATGAGAGAGGGCATTGGGGGAAGCATTATAGGGGTCGACTAACATGTTACATGATGAGAGAGGGCATTGGGGGAAGCATTATAGGGGTCGACTAACATGTTACATTTTTAATAGAAATAAACATTTGCAGATAATAGTTAACAAAAAATAACAAAAATACCCGGAGCAGTTAACACAATGGGACAATTACCAATTAACAGGATAATGTTTGTCAAAAGAAAATCAACAGGTTTAACCAAGCCCTGTCCCATACCACCCACCCCTATCACAACTAATCAATATGGTACACATTCTATATCATAAGAGCCACTACGTTTCCGAAATATCTCAGCAATATCTCAGTTACTGGTTTGATTTAGTGGTGTTTAATGACATATCAACATTAAGGCCGTCCAACAGATTTGATCCCGCATTTAACCTGCATTGTATGGAAAATCAGAACGGAATATTTACATTGAAAAAAATATATTCAGCCTTGAAATTAGAATAACCTGACTGGGTGCCAGGTCCATACCGCACCAAAGTCACTTGGCCCTTAAAAGTAATATGATTATTAGGAATAATCAAATACATATACCTGAGGGCCAAACCAGTAGCCGATTTCACCAACATTGCAAAGTATACTTTTCTAGCAAAGTATACTTTGAGGGAGCAATCATTTATTTTTCCTGAAATGCATTATTTCATATAGAACTAACTACTGCATATATTTGATGATTAAAAGTATGCAGAATTATTATACTGACTTTATTACATTATCACAGCCAAAATGGCTGTGATAATGTAATAAATTCAGTATAATAACAAGAAACGAGGCAAAGCCACGAAGGCCAGGTTTTTTCCAAGCATAGACACTTGGATAACATAATTATACCCACTTTTTGTAGACTAGATGGCCGTGGCCTGTATGTCGCGCCTTGGGGCGAGGCATGGACACTAAAAAAATAGATATAGTAGATGGAAAAAGTTTAACCAAAAAACTTTAACCGGACACACGGACGAACGGACGGACGTATGCCAAAATGCCGACGATATCGCGCGTTCCGCAAGCAGGTGTGACAATGATGATAAACACCCATGTGAAGTATCAAGGTATTGGGTGAAGCAGTTGCAGAGATATAGTACACGAAAAAACTTTAACAAAAAAATTTAAAGTAATTTGAACTTGACATAGGGCACAGGATCGCGCTTCCCGCAAGCAGGTGTGACAATGATGATAAACACCTATGTGAAGTATGAAGGTATTGGGTGAAGCAGTTGCAGAGATATAGTACACGAAAAAACTTTAACAAAAAAATTCAAAGTAATTTGACCTTGACATTGGGCACAGGATCGCGCTTTCCGCAAGCAGGTGCAACAATGATGATAAACACCCATGTGAAGTATCAAGGTATTGGGTGAAGCAGTTGCAGAGATATAGTACACGAAAAAACTTTAACAAAAAAATTCAAAGTAATTTGACCTTGACATTGGGCACAGGATCGCGTTTTCCGCAAGCAGGTGCGACAATGATGATAAACACCCATGTGAAGTATCAAGGTATTGGGTGAAGCAGTCGCAGAGATATAGTACACGAAAAAACTTTAACAAAAAAATTCAAAGTAATTTGACCTTGACATTGGGCACAGGATCGAGCTTTCCACAAGCAGGTGCAACAATGATGATAAACACCCATGTAAAGTATGAAGGTATTGGGTGAAGCAGTTGCAGAGATATAGTACACGAAAAAACTTTAACAAAAAAATTCAAAGTAATTTGACCTTGACATTGGGCACAGGATCGCGCTTTCCGCAAGCAGGTGCGACAATGATGATAAACACCCATGTGAAATATGAAGGTATTGGGTGAAGCAGTTGCAGAGATATAGTACACGAAAAAACTTTAACGAAAAAATTCAAAGTAATTTGACCTTGACATTGGGCACAGGATCGCGCTTTCCGCAAGCAGGTGCGACAATGATGATAAACACCCATGTGAAGTATCAAGGTATTGGGTGAAGCAGTTGCAGAGATATAGTACACGAAAAAACTTTAACAAAAAAATTCAAAGTAATTTGACCTTGACATTGGGCACAGGATCGCGCTTTCCGCAAGCAGGTGCGACAATGATGATAAACACCCATGTGAAGTATCAAGGTATTGGGTGAAGCAGTTGCAGAGACATAGTACACAAAAAAACTTTAACAAAAAAATTCAAAGTAATTTGACCTTGACATTGGGCACAGGGGCCGCACGGTTGGGGGTTAGAATGAAAATATGGATGATGATAAACCCCCATGTGAAGTTTCAAGGTAATGGGCGAAGCAGTTGCAGAGATATAGTATAACGAAAAAGTTTTAACCAAAAAACTTTACTTTAGAACGTACGGTTAAAAAGTTAACGTTGAAAATGGCTAAGTCAATTACGTAGAAATAATAGGTGAAGGTGAAAAAATTGTCACATGTTGGATAGTTGTATGTGGTAGGCACCCCTTGGTTATGAAGCTGTGAAAGTTTGGTGGTCCTAGGTGGTACAGTACCAAAGAAATGGACTTAAACACGAAAACTTAACATTGTAAATGTGAAAACTTAACATTGAAAATGGCTAAGTCGACTGCGCGGAAAAAATGGGTGAAGTTAAAAAAAAAAGTAACATGTTGGATAGTGATATGTGGTGGGCACCCCTTGATTATGAAGCTGTGAAAGTTTGGTGGTCCTAGGTGGTACAGTACCAAAGAAATGGACTTAAACACGAAAACTTAACATTGTAAACGCGAAAACTTAACATTGAAAATGGCTAAGTCGACTACGCGGAAAAAATGGGTCAAGATAAAAAAAAAGTAACATGTTGGATAGTGATATGTGGTGGGCACCCCTTGATTATGAAGCTGTGAAAGTTTGGTGGTCCTAGGTGGTACAGTAACAAAGAAATGGACTCAAACACGAAAACTTAACATTGATTGTGGACACGCCCGCCGCCCCCGCCCGCGCCGCGCCCGCCCGCCCGCCGCCCGCCGCCCGGCGGTTTCGCCAATCCAATAGCCTGGATTTTTTTTCAAAAAACCTGGCTAAAAATTAATAAATTTATCCTAAAATTGAAAATTTCTCCCTCAAAGTATACTTTGCTTCAGGTAAAGATGAATCCCGATTGTTAACCCTTTTCATGCTGAGGATATGCCATTATGTCTGCGGAAAATCTTAAATATTTTCCTTCTATGCGCTCAGAAGTATATGTTGCGACCACCATTGGGTGGTTACAACATATATTTTCATTGGGTGGTTACAACATATATTTTCATTGGGTGGTTACAACATACATGTATATTTTCATTGAGAAATAACAAAAATAAAAATAAAATATTTTAAACAAGAATTCCGCCACTCAAGCGGTATCGCGTCTGCTGAGGCATTTGACCGTGTTGTGAAAAAACAATAACTTTTAAAGAATTTGCCTTACAAAAAAAACGGACGACGACATGGACGACGCGGACGACGACTACGCCGACGACGGAAAAAGCGCCGACTATAGTCGCGCCTAAAACTAATACCTGTAAAGATGAATCCCGCATGTAATTGGTTAAATGGGTAATACCCATCACATGCTCCCAACCAACCTCCACAAATTTAGTTACTGAATCAGATCAAATGTGGAGATGCACAGAGAGAGCCCAATACAATATCATCATCCAATGACATGGTTCTCATAGCTGTAGCATCAATGGCAGTTTTCTGAAGAAAAATACAACTCTGAAATCGCTACAGATATGTGGCTGGGAGCCCTGACAAATGGGGCTTATGGGTTTTGCAACCAGTGTAGATCCAGATCAGCCTGTGCATCTGCAGTCTGATCAGGATCTGCACCGTTTGCCATCCCATTAATGAAACACCTGGCATGCTTCTGACAAGCAATATAGATTGTTATCAGGCTACAGGAGTGTGCTATTTGATCAGGAGATGCACTGGTCACAAAACCCATAAGCTCCATTTCTCCAGTCACAGTCATCAAATTTCAATGTCACTGACAGAAATTATGACTGAATTATCTAGAGCTCCAGATAAGGTGCGTATTTGCGTAAATACCCAATCAAAATTGCCAAAAACCCAATTGAAATTAGAAGTAGTGAGTATCAAAAAGCAATGAAAAATTTGTGGTATCTTTATCATGCTACAAAAAACAATAAACAGACCACAAATATAGCATATTTTCTTATTTTCCCATGAAAACACATCTTGGTATTTCATTAGAATTGTCTCCAAGGAGACAATTACATGTATAATGAAATACCAACATGTGTTTTCATTTAGAAGTAATTTATTCAATAAGTGCGGTCTGCTAATGTGTAAACAGTAGTGAGATTCTATTTTACACAATTCAAATTTTGAAATACCCAATTGCTTTAGAAATGATGGAGTGACAATACTCAATTACTAATCTGGAGCCCTGATTATCAACGAAACACGACATTACATGTACAGCAAGGGACATAATCCCAGAGGAGCACTCATATGTATGAGATAAGCCATGTGGTTTTGAACCTCGAGAAGATGTGCGATATCTCATGAAATATATTCACGATATTTCCTGTAAATGATGTCGAAAGTTAATGAAATTTTCAGAGCAAATGTGCAAATGCTATGAAGATTTTGTCAACTTCCGACGACATGTACAGAAAATATCACAGTTTCTGTCAATATTTTTCATGAAGAATCACTCATATTCTAAGGTACAAAATCACATGGCTTGTCTCAATTGTGATATGTTTTATTTCGAATTCTTATAGTAGCCCCTCTCTAATAGTAGCCCCCCTCCCTTATTTGCATTCTAAATATGTTATTTTCACATATGTGAAAATAAATTATTTTGATCCTATTTTCCACGTTTTGATCCTCACAAATTTCATAGCCAAGTGCCAATTTCTCACAATGTAGTCAAATGCACACCTAGCTATTAATCATATCATTGAATGCAATCAATAACATCATGAATTAAACGATTTAAACTAGTGTGTATCTGATAAAAACATAATTATTTCTCACGACTACTGAAACATTAATGATCATACATACAGTTGGTGCATATTACATTCTTAACTCTTTGCATGCTGGGAAATTTGTGGGCTATAAATAGTTCAAAAATAGCACATGACAATTCACTATATTTTCTTTTATTTCTCCTTATAAATGTCATGGAATTTCATTAGAATTGTGTCCGGAGGACACAATTCTAATGAAATTTCAAAGACATATTTACACAGTGAAATAAAACATATACTCCTAATTCGTTTGGCGGATATTTTCACTGCTAGCATGCAAAGAGTTAAAAACCTTCACACTGAATACATGGACACATAAATTCTGTATTTGCTTTGAAATTTATTTTCGACACCTTACATAAATGTAAGGGAGATGTGAAAAGACTGTTTTTCCCGTATCCCCGTACAATAGCACATTGAAATGACTGATCAAGCCAGGCAGGATACAACAGTACACACGTCACCAAATTAAGAAAAAATCTATTCACACATCGTAGATAACCAGCTATATATTTTTCTCCACTAAAAGCTCAGAACAGAAGTTTTTTAGAATCATCTATAAAGGTGACTGTAGATGTCACATGCTACATGCATGTTCATGTGTATAAATGTATGCATTTAACTCTTTCAATCCACAGACCATAAAGCCATCATTTACAAACAATGTAGATCCAGATGGGCCGGCTCATAATGAGCCGTATATTCAGGATCTTATGGAAGCGTGGTAGTGCCAGATGATGAAATATTAGGACTTACTATCTCCTAATTAGGACTTAGTATCTCGTAATGAGCAGTTAGTATCTCCTAATTAGGAGATAATACTAAGCCCAAATTAGGAGCTATTGTCTCCTAATTAGGACTTAGTATCTCCAAATTAGGAGTTACTATGATCTCCTAATTAGGACATATTATCTCCTAATTAGAATGTATCTCCTAATTAGGACTTAATATCTCCTAATTTGGAGATAAAATATTTCAGCATCGGCACCAGGACACTTCCATAAGATCTACTGTGTTTGCCATTATTTTTTAAGATTTTGAAATAATAACCTGATTTGAATAGACCAAGTTAACATGGAATGAACCATATCATATTTTAAATCATTAAAATATAAAACACATTATATTTTCAGTCAATATGTACAATAATTATAAACATAAACATGATCTGTCCCTGTAGGAAATGTAAAACAAGCGATGTGATGTATTCCCCTAATTTGCTACGCAGTCCATTCTATAATTGCGCTGCCAAAATCACGATGTTACAAAAGAAAGGAAATAAATCATAAATCAACAAGTTGGTTTGAGTAGTCGCAACATATATTTTTGAGAAGAAGTAAAGAAAAATAGTGAAAATGATTTCAATTTGTTCCTACCTGGTGAATGTAGACCCAGCATGCAATGGATTAATTAAGGAGCTACATGTAACATGTTGATGCCACCCACTAGATACAGGGGCGGATACAGAAATAATTGCAGGGAGGGGGCGTCTGAAATTCCAAATCGGTGTAGCCGACCTCTGCGAGCGCATTGTAAAGTTGAGGGGTCTGGGGGTTCTCCCCCAGGAAATGTTTAAATGCCAGATCGCTGCCGATGCGATTTCCTGACACCTAGGCCACGAAAAAAGTCATCCAACTATTCGAGTAGTGTAGATTTTATTTTTTTTGCCGGGAGCAGGGGGGGGGGGGGGGGGGGGAACCGGACCCCCTGGACCACCCTACCCTGTATCCGCGCCTGAGATATGTATATATGTGACTGGAGAAATTGGAGAAATCCACACAGTCTGATCAGGATCTGCACTGTTCGCCATGCCATCAATGAAACACCCGTCATGCTTCTAACATGCAATATAGATCATTATCAGGCTACGCGAGTGTGATAGTAGATCAGGAGCTACAATGGTCACACATCACTTAAGCCCCATTTCTCCAGTCACAGCCACATATCGCAGTAAAGGCATTATATTATGTCACTGGGATTGGTAGCTACTCATTCAAGACTAATATGTGGCTGTGACTCTGCAGAATTGGGGCTTATGGGATTAGTGGCCAGTGTAGCTCTTGATCAAATAGCACACTCCTGTAGCCTGATAGCGATCTATAGCGGTTGTTAGAAGCATGATCAGCGTTTCATTGATGGAATGGCAAACAGTGCAGATCCTGATCAGACTGTGCGGATGCACAGGCTGATCTGGATCTACGCTGGTCGTAAACCCCATCAGACCCTGGATGCACAGGCTGATCTGGATCTACACTGGCTACAAAACCCATAAACCACATTTCCCCAGTCAGAGCCATTTATTTCTAAAGAGGCATAAAGATATATCTTGGTTGACTAAATATAAGACTGTAGACTAAGACCAGAAAAAAAGTATTAAAAAACATCAAAACTTGAACCACTCACATTGTGGTAATATCTTCTGAACGGGCTCTCTGTAATATTTGGACCTTGATCTGATAACATCACCCTTATTTGACAGTGCTTGCTATTTTTTTTACAGAATCAAGCAGCTTCTCAATTGCAGAAAAAAATCTGGAATCCTGACCCCTGAATACGCCACTAGTTTCCACGTCTGTATATAATATTGTTACATGGTTTCCACGTCTGTATATAATACTGTTACATGGTTTCCACGTCTGTATATAATACTGTTACATGGTTTCCACGTCTGTATATAATACTGTTACATGGTTTCCACGTCTGTATATAATACTGTTACAGGGTTTCCACGTCTGTATATAATACTGTTACATGGTTTCCACGTCTGTATATAATACTGTTACATGGTTACGTCTGTATATAATACTGTTACATGGTTTCCACGTCTGTATATAATACTATTACAGGGTTTCCACGTCTGTATATAATACTGTTACAGGGTTTCCACGTCTGTATATAATACTGTTACAGGGTTTCCACGTCTGTATATAATACTGTTACAGGGTTTCCACGTCTGTATATAATACTGTTACATGGTTTCCACGTCTGTATAAATACTGTTACATGTTTCCACGTCTGATATAATACTGTTACATGTTTTCACATCTGTATATAATACTATTACATGGGTTTCCACGTCTGTATATAATACTGTTTACAGTTTCCACGTCTGTATATAATACTGTTACATGGTTTCCACGTCTGTATATAATACTGTTACATGGTTTCCATCTCTGTATATAATACTGTTACATGGTTTCCACGTCTGTATATAATACTGTTACATGGTTACGTCTGTATATAATACTGTTACATGGTTTCCACGTCTGTATATAATACTGTTACATGGTTTCCACGTCTGTATATAATACTATTACATGGTTTCCACGTCTGTATATAATACTGTTACATGGTTTCCACGTCTGTATATAATACTGTTACATGGTTTCCACGTCTGTATATAATACTGTTACATGGTTTCCACGTCTGTATATAATATTGTTACATAGTTTCCGTTGTGCTGTTTGCGTGTGCTGTTTGCACATGGCTTTAGGCAATGCTCATTCCGGGGCCGCGCGTAATGGAAGTGCGTTCATGACGTCACTACGCGGAAGTGCCTTCATGACGTCACTACTTCATGACGTTCATGACGTACATGACGCGGCCCCGAAATATGCATACCGAAAATTATCTACGTGAATGGGACGATTTTATAAAAGTACCGAAAATACTGAATATAATGCTCAAATTACATCAGTTTTTTGTTGGAAATGTAACAATAACGTTTGATCATGTCCAGCCGTGTGCAAATGTTTGCTGTGGCTCTCGGGAACTTTTTAAACCCGCGGCCTTGGGGTTCAAACAGTTCCCTCGGGCCACAGCAAACGTTTGCACATGGCTGGACATGATCAAACCTTATATTATTATTTGTTTTACTATCAGCATGATCAGTCTGTGTGAAAAATGCTTCTCAAGCAGCATTGTGTTCTCCATGAAAATTGGGTAACTCAATTAACTAACTGATAGTGATTTTTCAACAGAGCTGAAAAACATCACAACCACCATACTTGTTTACGTAAGTACATGGTATGAACATGAACTACATTTGCAGTCTAATAAATACAAAACCGCGCATAGTAATTAATATATTTTGAAAATAAAAAATGTCCAATTGCAAGTCAGGATGCTATTGATTAACCCTTTCAACACTACAAGCCTGTATAGTGGTATCGGCAAACAGTGTAGATCCAGATGAGCCGGCTCGTGACGAGCTGTCTCATCAGGATCTGCACTTTTTGCAAGTAATTTTCATATTGTTGAGAACAAAAACACCCCCTTTTCGTAAATGGACTAGTCTGAAAATCACTTTGTGATGGTTGGATTGGTTGCAAAATTAACAGATCAAAATCCATCTCAGTTACTTAGGGGTGAAAGGTTTAATCAATAGATTAAATTGGGTAGGCCATATGATATCATTACAATAATGTGAACTACATTTTGTTTGTTTGTTTATTGGTGTTTAAAGGCATATCAACAGCTAAGGTCATGTAAGGCCGGGCAAACGGGTTCGATCCCGTGTTAACCTGCTGCATTGGGGGGAAAATCCCAAAATCAGAACGGAAAATTTACATCGAGAAAAACTATATTCAGCCCTGAAATTAGAATAACATGACCTGGTGCCAGGTCCATACCACACCAAAGTCACTTGGCCCCTTCCCCTAAAATAGGATAACGAATAATCATAATACTCACATAAAGGGTATAACCAGATTCATCGAGTGCTTATTTACAGTGGAACCTCTCTAAACCGGACACCATGGGGACATCCCAGGGTGTCCGGTTTAAAGAGGTACCACTGTATCTGCAAATTATAAAGCAGAACAATCAACACAGAAACAAATCACACCATTCATTCATCATCGTTTGAATATAAAAAAAAAATTTAGTAGAGAGATACATGTATATGTGACTGTGACTGGGGAAATGGGGCTTATTGTTTTTGTAACCAGTGTAGATCCAGATCATCTACACAGTCTGATCAGTATCTACACTGTCTGCCATTCCTTCAATGAAACACCCATCTAACTTCTAAAAAGCAATATAGATCGTTATCAGGCTGATAGGAGTGTGATATTTGATATGAAGCTACACTGGCTTAAATCCCATAAGCCTCGACATTTCTCCACAGCCAAGTATACCCTTTGTTTAGTAGAGATATGTGTGATCCATGGTGATCTAAGAGTTTAGTTAGAGTCATCAATTAATGACTCCTCATATCAATAGCGAAAAGTGTAGATCCTGATCAGCCTGCCTGAATGTGCAGTCTGAGATCAGGAGCTACATGTGTGGCAAACTCAATATACTGCAAGTCTTATTTGTAGTCTTGTGCACTGGATTTGTCAAGTTGGTGCACCTGTTGTAAAAGTTTGACGCACTGCAAATCACAATGGCTACACATATAATATGGTCTAAAACGTAAATCAAGTACAAGAAATACAACACCAGCCGCCACGAGCACTGGTTTCCGCCGATCACAGGTAGCGCGCCAATAAAACTTGCACAGACCGACAGAGATCCGCCTACTTCGAAGAGAAACATAGAATCGCGGTAAAACTAACCGTACCTTTTGCTTCATCCTTTTCGACACTTTTCCATACTCCATTACACGAATAAACCGATTCTAAAGATCAGTAAAATTCAATCCACTTCACAATTGACAACTTCAAACATGTTCTTGCATAGTATTTCTCTGCTTGACAGCTGTTTTCACTCCTCGCGAAAACAACATGCACCGCCTGGCACGACCTTTGACCCGAGCGCCGCTTACAACTATAGAAATGTATAAATAGAGAGCTGTCAATTCGTCTGAGGATCTTTATAGGGTACATTAATGCTATATCCCACATCTTTGCATTACGCTTCACTGATATTATAAGCTAGTTTTACTTTTCTGGGCATGTTAATTTATATTAATAATGACTGTGTGACTGGAAATATGGAGTGACTAGCGTAGACGCAGATCAGCATGTGCATTCGTGCAGTATGATCAGTGTCTATACACTGTTCGCCATTCTATCATCGGAACACCGTACGTGGTGCGAATATACAGTATAGATTATTGTTAGGCCACACTTTTTCGGTAACATTTCATGTGCTAAACTGGTCACAGTCTGATCTGGGGCAACACTGTTCGTCATTCAGTTAGCGTAACATCCACTAAATGTACTCACACATGTGGCTGTGACTGCAGAAATGGGGCGTATGGGTTTTGCGACCAGTGTACATCCAGATCAGCCTGTGCATCACACTGTTCGTCATTCCATCAATGAAGCACCCGTTATGCTTCTAACAAGCAATATAGATCGTTATCAGGCTACTGATGTGTGCTAGTTGTTCAGGATCTACACTGCTCACAAATGCCATAAGCCCCATTTCTCAAGTCACAGCCATACATGAGATAGATCCATATTGCATATTAGGCTGCATGATAGCGCGAGCAGACATATCGAGCTAGATTAACTGGCCATGCACATTCTGATCAGGATCTACACTGTTCGCCACATAGCTGTAAATGAAACAACCATCACTCTACTCATAAGCGGTATATATTATGCTATACGACTGCACTACGAATCAGAAGCTAGACTGGTCACACATGTCACAAGCACCGGCCATTTCCTCATCGCAGCCAAATGTATAGAGTTCACGAAACTTGCTACCAAACAAGTTTTCACTAACATGTTTGAGACAGTATTTATTGCAGTATTACCGTTTAATGTGTATATACATGTGCATGTTTGGATTAACAAAGTTCACGTTTTCTTATTACTATATACACATTGTATCGATTTTTCGGCAAACATTCACGAGCTCGCTACATCAAGTGGTGTGAAAAACGACATTAACTATTAGGGGTCACGATCTGCAGAAAAAACACAGGTTATTACATTCTCGAGTGACGTATGCCCATATTGATCAGCAATCGCAAGCACTTCCTATATGTAATATATATAGCCAATTATAAGCATATTCATGGCCAACAATGTTTAATAAATTCGGAAACAAATGAGCAACCTGCCTGTCCATTTTTTAGCTAAAAAAAATAAAATATGTTTACTGTTCGGCTAGCAATATCATGTATAATTTATATTCTACCAGCTGTATATATGTATGTCATTTAATAACGCAGGTGGGAACAACAAGTATACATCTACAATCATAATTCTGTGTATACAGGAAAAACAACCAGTTTTGGATATCATGGTCGTCACAAGATCATCATACATTTTGTCTATGGGTATTTAACATGGGGGAAAAACAGGTGGAGGAGCTTGGGAAGGATTCAAAAAACGAAAAGGTTTGGCCCGGGAAATCGACTCAGAAATATGGCTACATATCTCCGAAATGATAAAACTAAGAAGACAAAAGTTAAATTTTGAAAATCTATCCACTATTTCTGAAATTAGAAAAAATCCCCATGTTAAATCCCCATAGACATCTTCACTCCGAGTCCCCCATGTTAAATCCCCATAGACATCTTCACACTGAGAGAAAGATGTCTATGGGGATTTAACATGGGGAAATTGCTGTTTTCGCAAAAATCAATATTAGATAATTTTTCACAAAATAAATATTCTTGAAAAACATAATGTTTTTGCATTGCATAGCCGTGAAAGTTTCGTGAAACCGACAGTAATTAGATTAATTCAAATAAATTCAATACACATTTTACGACCATTTTATTGTACCACCTTCATACACTATGCTACCCTAATGTGGTCGCCATATGTAGTTAGAGAGTGCATTACGTGTCAGATGTCTTCATATACGCCCTGATGCATACATACATATGCCACAATCAGATACGACAAACCTTATTGTCCTTGTTTCCAACCAGATCCATGGCACGATCAGTGTGGACACCAAATTTAAGTCATTATATCGCCCGAAAGCTGAGCTGGAGGAAACGTGGGGAAATAATAGACTAACAAATCGATAAAGCTGCGCTGACCACACACCCAACTACCAGCCAAGGAAAACAATTAACACAAGTAAGCGATCAACCAAATAACCAACCAACCAACTATCCAACCAACACATTAATCAATTAATCAATCAATACACCAATCAACAGACCGATCAATTAAGTTCAATCAATCAATAAATCAACCAGTCAACCGAGTACCCAACCGGCCAACCAATCAATGAATCAACCAACCCGCCGACCAGTCAACATGCACGCACACACGTAACCAGCCCATCAGCCAGAGTGTCACTATAATCGATAATATGTGACCCTCTGTGAATACCTCATCAATTAGCAACATCGAAAACGAGGCTGACGTCAATAATGGCTGCGGCTGGCCATCCCGATTTGGGACGGAAAGATTCGCCGATTTCTCTCGAAATTCGCACTAAATCCGTGGAACAGACGCTTATTCCTCTAGTCACACAGGTATGTTATTATTATCATTTCATTTGCGTTTGCAATTCCGTATAGATCGGTAAATATACCGTCAATTAGGTTGATTAATTGGAGGCTGCATAAGACGCTTAGATCTTAGATAATGAATAATTAATTTGGTGACAATATTTATAATTCAGATAACTGAACATATGTTTTATGGTTGTGTAAATAACCAAATGAAATTAAAAAATAAAGTATATATATTTAATAATATGATAACTGTGTGTGCCAAACATCACTTAATATGGTAGATTATCCTGTACAATTATTTTTGTGCCAACTTTCATCGTCATCTGCCCATGATTCTTGGTCATCTAACCAGATTCTGGAAGTCTGATTTTGTCCATGTTGTGCACATGCAGGTTATTACCTACCCTGTCGAGGACCTCATTTCCTATATAATTTAATCAGTTTTGAACGCTTATAATTCTTTACAATGAAGTATTTCTAAGGGGAAAAAGTGTTGCCCGATGTGGGGTTTGAACCCACGACCCCCGTAACACTAGCACGGCGCTCTTACCAACTGAGCTAACCGGGCGATCATGTCTCAACACCACACCGAACACTACACTCCTCCCCTTCTTATATTTGGGAACCAGGCATCAACCTCACAGCTTCATGAGGAGTATAGCCTGCAACCCAAAGTACACCCAGGCACAATCCTGTTTACTTCTGACACCATTGAAGTATTTCTAAGGGGAAAAAGTGTTGCCCGATGTGGGGTTTGAACCCACGACCCCCGTAACACTAGCACGGCGCTCTTACCAACTGAGCTAACCGGGCGATCATGTCTCAACACCACACCGAACACTACAACAAGTTAATTCTGACCATGCATGTGGAAACTTTTAAAAGATGTTAATTGGTACTTTAAGTTTGATAACCAATTGACATAATTTGATGCCCACCTCATGTTCAAATAATTCTGGTTTAAATATTTTTAGTCATTAATTTGCTGATTCAGTCAAGTCAAATTTCCCCCATTTTGACATGGTGGATATATTGTCTGTAATTAATGTCACGCCGACTTACCGATTAACAGGGAACTGCACACTATAATGAACAATGCAGCTGTATTTCAATACTTATTTCTCTGCAGATATGACGTGACCTACTCGCATATGTCCCTTGCCAGTTTTGGAAGCAAATTTTCCTGATTTTGATTTAAATTGGCATGAATTCACAGGCAATGTCGGCCACTTTAGAATAGAAAAAAATTGACAGGTCCAAATTGACATAGACCTCTGTATGAGGTATAATATTAACTCTTTCACCCCTAAGTAACTGGAATGGATTTTGATATGTTAATTTTGCAACCAATCCAACCATCATGCACACAATATGATTTTCAGACTAGTGCATTTATGAAAAATAAGGGGGTGTTTTTGTTCTTAAAAATTGCTTGCAAGAAGTGCAGATCCGGATGAGACGGCTCGTCAAGAGCCGGCTCATATGGATCTGCACTTTTTGCCAATACCACTATACAGGCATGTGGTGTTGAAAGGGTTAGTGGTTAAAAGTATTAAAAGTCAGAATTACGTCAGTCCTGAATATTAGATGCTCACCAAAGTACGCATACGTTCTATTTAACCCTTTCAACACTACAGACCTTTATCATGTCTATATATAGTGGTGTTTGCAAACAGTGTAGATCCAGATGTGCCGGCTCATGACACCGTCTTATCAGGATCTACACTTTTTGCAAGTATTTTTCATATTTTTAAGAGAAAAACACACCCCTTCTTATAAATGAACTTGTCTGAACAATTGAATTGGTCCTTAAATTAACATATCATAGTCCATTGCAGTTACTTATAGGGTTGAACAGGTTAATGGTTATCAAATGTTATGAATATATGTACATATATATGTCTTCACACTCATCCTCGTAGTCAGAATTATGTTGTTAGAATCGCTCAAAGTGATTAAATATATACAGGTCAGATTTCCCCCAGTGTTGCTAGGCATTGTAGGCCCCATCAAAGAGACTGGGTCTAAATGTGTAGAAAATGCAATAAGTACAATGTTTTCATGTTGTAGCCTATATTTGGTTGTTTATTATTTATGCATGCAACTATAATTATGATGTGACCACTTACAATGTATATGAACCATTTTCGACACGCTACGTACAGGATTGACCCTATTGCATTTTATTTCGTAATCAGATCTTGTGCAGGGCTCCAGATAAGGAATTAGTAATTGAGTATTGTCACTCCATCATTTCTCAGTGAAGCAATTAATTGAGTATTGTCACTCCATCATTTCTCAGTGAAGCAATTAATTGAGTATTGTCACTCCATCATTTCTCAGTGAAGCAATTAATTGAGTATTGTCACTCCATCATTTCTCAGTGAAGCAATTAATTGAGTATTGTCACTCCATCATTTCTCAGTGAAGCAATTAATTGGGTATTGTCACTCCATCATTTCTCAGTGAAGCAATTAATTGGGTATTGTCACTCCATCATTTCTCAGTGAAGCATTGAAATTGAGTATTTGTCATCCATCATCTAGTGAGCAATTAATTGGGTATTGTCACTCCATCATTTCTCAGTGAAGCAATTAATTGGGTATTGCTCCATCATTTCTCAGAAGCAATTAATTGTATTGCTCCATCATTTCTCAGTGAAGCAATTATTGAGTATTGTCACTCATCATTTCTCGTGAAGCAATTAATTGGGTATTGTCACTTCATTTCTCAGTTTGGGAGCTATGTTGGGTACCCTCATTTCTCAGTGAAGCAATTAATTGGGATTGTCTCCTCATTTATCAGTAAGCAATTAAATTGGGTATTGTTACTCCATCATTTCTCAGTGAAGCAATTATTATTGTTGTCACTCCACATTTCTCAGTGAAGCAATTAATTGTATTGTCACTCCATCATTTCTAGTGAAGCAATTAATTGGGTATTGTCTCCTCATTTCTCAGTGAAGCAATTAATTGTATTGTCTCTCCATCATTTCTCAGTGACAATTAATTGAGTATTGTCACTACCATCATTTCTCAGTGAAGCTTTAATATTGTATGATCACTCCACTCATTTCTCAGTGAAGCAATTAATGGGTAGTCAAACATCATCAATCAGTGAAGCAATAATATTGTCACTCCATCATTTCTCATAAGCAATTAATTGTATTGTCAATCCAATCTTTCTCAGTGAAGCAATTAATTGTATTGTCACTCCATCATTTCTCAGTGAAGCAATTAATTGGGAAGTCATCCATCATTCTCAGTGAATGCAATTAATTGGGTATTGTCATCCATCATTTCTCAGTGAAGCAATTAATTGAGTATTGTCACTCCATCATTTCTCAGTGAAGCAATTAATTGAGTATTGTCACTCCATCATTTCTCTGTGAAGCAATTAATTGAGTATTGTCACTCCATCATTTCTCAGTGAAGCAATTAATTGAGTATTGTCACTCCATCATTTCTCAGTGAAGCAATTAATTGAGTATTGTCACTCCATCATTTCTCAGTGAAGCAATTAATTGGGTATTTCAAAATTATAATTGGGTAAAATAAAATCACATTACTGTTCACACATCAACAGACCGCAATTATTGAAAAGTTGACTTCAAAATGATAACATGTCTTGGCATTTCATTAGAATTGTCTCCTTGGAGACAATTCTAATAAAATACCAAGATGTGTTTTCATGGAAAATAAGAAAAATATGCTATATTTATGGTCTGTTTATTGTTTTCTGCAGCATGATAAAGGTACCACAAAATTGCGTTTTGATACTCGCTACTTCTTATTTAAATTGAGTTTTTGGCAATTTTAATTGGGTATTTAAGCAAATTTGCAGCTTAATCTGGAGCCCTGTTGTGTGTATTCAGTCCATGCTTAGCGAGTTAACTGACACAGAGCCTGATTATTAATGAGAGGAACAGTTGATAAATGCTTAAGTCGGTTGTCGATGCTGGTTGAAAATGAATGGTGGGATATTTCTACAATAAATGAGTCAAATCTGTCGGCAACTGGAGAAATGGGGCTTCATATATATAATGGCATTGTGATCATAGGAGAGTCTGTTACTCTGGTAGCATACACATGCAGCCTAATAGCGATCTGACGTTTTTCTTTGACACATTTTATCTCTTTGAATCATGTTTTGACTCTTTGAATTTGACATACACTACAGTTGTTACGTTTTCCATGTAGAACATGTAAGCATTCTATTTTGAACTTACAATTTATCGACCATTTTTTACCCCTAAATTTCAGAACTGTGGAAATCTATACTGTTTGTTATAATAAGCGACGGACCAATTGAATGGTGAACAATGCAGACCCTGAACTGACTGCGTTTGCACATGCTGATCTGTGTCTACACTCTTCACTAGCCACAAACACCATATTAAGCATAATTTCTTCACTGACTCTGGTGTGGTGAGGTTATTCTAGTTTCAGGGCTGAATATATATTTTATTTCCTGTACATATTGAGTTCTGATTTACCCCTCTCGATGAGACGGTTCAAATGAGTGGTAACAACATATACTTTTATGGAGAAATAAATAAAATAATCAGATTTTTTTCTCAATAGGATTTATTATAATAAGCTAGACATATTGATTTAATGGAGAACAGTGAAAACCAAGATCATGCAGACTGGACATATGTACAGGCTGATCTGTGTCTGAACTGGCCACAAAGCTCATTTTCTTCAGTCACAGCCACATGTAGATGTATGCGGAGGCTGATCTGGGTCTACACTGGTTGTAAAGGCCATAGGCCCCATTTCCTCAGTCACAGCCAGATGTAGACTGATTGATGTCAATAACAGTCTCAGGCCTGTAATGTTATTTTCCGCTGATAAAATGGTCTGTCTGGGAAATCCATAAAAACCCAATACCGTGCATGTATTCAGACATTTAGCTGCATTCTCCAGACTTATATAACATGTATATTGTATAATCAGGATATTTTTGGTAAGGCCGAAGAAAATTAATTGGCATTATCTCATCCCCACTCGCCCCAAAAATATAGAACTAATTGTTAATTTATATGAAAATATTCCAAAAAACATGTGCAGAAATTCTTGTGATACCGGGTAATACCAATTTCAATAAGAAGAAACAATACCATACACATATCTAGATATTTGGCAGTCACCATGGGTGGATGCAAGGGGGGGCGGACCCGGCGCGCGCACCCCCTAAAATTTGCCGATTCAAATTTTTTTGCAAGTTACAAGGCTCGTTTCATGCCAAGTGCCATGTATTCCATGCATTTTTCGGTCGTTGTCTTATTGTTTCAAAATTTAAATGTTTTCAATCAAAAATCATGTCTAAACATACTAGCTGTGACAATGTCAATATTTTTGCTCCAAAATGTGCCAGAATGCAGGAAATGCGATGTAGATTAAACAAAAATTCCGGGGAGGAATGCCCGCGGACCCCCCTAGCGCTATCCCGAGCTCTGCTCAGTCGACTATTTTGCAATACTTGACTACAATAATTATCGAACGAGCATATAATATAGTCAAGTATTGCAAAATAGTTACGCCCCCCCCCCCAACCCGAAATCCTGGATCCGCGCTTGGTAACTCACTAGGCTTATATAACTTGTACATGTATATTGTGTAATCAGGATATTTTTTGGCAAGGCCAAAGAAATTTATTTTTTGTTTCCTCATTCCCACCTGCCCCAAAATATATTGACAAATTGTTATTTTATGTGAATATAAAACCTCACTGTGATTAAATTTGATGGGTTTCACTGTCACCTTTCTCTAACAATACTATCTGTTCATGATTGCAAAGTACACACGCATGTCGGGATGATCATATGCCCAAATTACTCCTAAGCCGGACATCCTATGAAGTCCCCAATGAACGATGGTAGTGTATTAGAAACAACATTTGTGAAGAAATTGTCTACGATGAAGTTCTGCTATCCACCATGTTGTTATTTTATCGCCTCGTCAGGATTTTGACAAGAATTGTCATAAAAATAGTACTGGAAAAAATGGAATTTAAAATCACATTGATGTAGAATTGGGTTGGAATTATAATGAATAAACAATATTTATAGTTATCAGGGATATAAAGTTTTAAAAGTCCAACAATACTGGCTGAAGGCCTTTCGGCCATGCAGCCATGTGGCCTTCCATCATCCAGTATTGTGGAACTTTTAAAACTTTATACCCTGACAAATTCTCAATAAATATTGTTTATTCCTTATAATTATTGTGATAACTTGTTCAATTTAACAGATAACAACCATTAATTCTGACATACATGTACAAACATCCACGGTCAGTATGTGTTGAGAGGTTTCATTAAGTGTTTTCATTTCAATAGATCACAACTCTAGTCAACCATAAAGAGAGGACGAAAGTGAACGAGCGTACTGCAAGGGCATTAGCTCATGTCGGCGAGAACGTCAGCCATGCCGTGGAAAGATTTGTCGTCGTCGGGGAGTCGATTGGCGATGAACATCCGGAGTTACGCAACGAAATGTGTGAGGCATGCTGGGAGGCGAGACAGGCAGGTACGTGGTGAGATTTATATCTGTTAGCTAGCTGTGCTTTGACCAAATATAGACACTGATCAATGAAAAGCACAGCATTTTGTCTCAATTGATCACATATTGTGACGCTTTTGCTAATACCTAATTAAATTAATCATTAGATGTTGCCAGAAGTACACAGTTATGTTTATAAACAGGTGTCACACCTTGTTGACGTAAGTTTCTGTGATGGAACCAAGTCACCACATGTGTATGATTCATTCGGTGTAAAACCGTCAATCAGGTACATGTAATAGTATTGTAATTTGAAAGCATCTTCATGGGCGTTGCTCCACATGTCACACGTTGGGGCGGACATAACAATAAGACAGTTATAATTTATTACAGTATTTTCACCACTCAATTTGAAAATCAATGCGTATTTTCACATTGCTGTGAGTATGTTGTACCCCCTCTTTTGATAATCAATGCGTATTCTGCTACATATTGAATTACTTGAGCAGCAAAAAGCAAACACTGAATATTTAAATTTGTTTTAATTTTTATCATTTGTTCATAAGGAAGAAAAGCAATAATACAGTTGTAAATGTAAAATACGCATTGACTTTGAAATCTTGGGGTATAATACTCTTTAGATACAAAACTTATCTGGAGCTCTGTGTGAACTATAATTATTACGTACGTAGTGTGATTTATTTCATATCTTAACTGCCCATTAGCCTAATATGCACTAACTGATAACAATATGTTAACTGCATGCTAGCGGCGAAAATATCCGCCAAACAAATTAGGACTATATGTTTTATTTCTCTGTAAATATGTCTTGGAATTTCATTAGAATTGAGTCCTCAGGACTCAATTCTAATGAAATTCCAAGACATATTCATGATATTTACAAGTAGAAATAAAGGAAAATATGATGAATTTTTGTCCGCTATTTTTGAACTATTTATAGCCCACAAGTTTCCCAGCATGCAAAGAGTTAATATACAGTAGCAGGCATTGATGTTGATGCACGGTATAGTGATAAATGATTTGGTAGCTACCTGTGAATTGACCAGATATGTACTGTCTACTGTTGTATGATACAATGCATAATTGTTAGTTGAGAATTGAAAACGGAATTTCACTGTTTGGTTGAATGCCGGGTGCCTGGCACCGAACCAGGCACCGAATCAGGATGCTTATTATATTTCAGTGCTGAATTTTTTTTAACGTAATTTTAGTACTGAACTTATAGTAGTCCTCCCATACAGGTATGGACAAAAAACTCAATCAATCAAGCAATCAAGGGTTGTATGATATTACATAGAGGATATTCTATCTTACATTTTGAATAGTGGGAAATAATAATTGAGTGTACGTCGGCTTTCGCGTAAACAACAAATAAGTGAAGCGAACAAGTTGTTTACACGGAAGCCGACATGCACACGTGTATTATTTCAAGCTATTCAAAGTACATGTACGATGGAATATCCTACTTATTACACTTCCACAACAGATATTTATGCACATTTACTCTATTTTTTAGATTACAATCAATGAATTGTGCTGTGCGCATGAGTAATTACATAATGACGTGGTTTCCGCTTTTCGACGTCACGTTGTGTAACGTGAAATGTGACGTCGTGTAAACTGTTTGAAATCCAAATTACCCAGCTGTTTATACATGTATGAACTAGATATATTTGAGTGTATGTTTGGAATGTGTTCACTAACATTAACATTGTAGGTTAGTCAAGAACCTCTTCAAGATTTCAAATAACTTTTATGTTGACAGTAATTAAAATTAAACATTTTGCATGGTAGCTCGTGGTTTCCAAGAAAACAGGCGCACAATTACGGGTGTTTTCTTCACTGTGTATTATTTGTAAGGAGTTGATTACAGGTTTTCTCTCACAGCGAAACCCGTGCAAATCATTCGCCAGGGTGTAATAAATGGTGTTACCGAATTACACAATGTAAACAAGTCAAGTCCAATGCCAACCAAATTACAAACTTCTTATTTTGTGGCAAAGGCCACCTGATAAGTACAATACCAAACTAGTGTCTTGAGATATCAAGTTTGCCGCTATCAGACTGAACTAGGAAGTGGTAGAAATTCCTCTGAGAGCCTCAAAAAGTTTTAAATAATTTCTTTGTTAGTAGCTCACCTGAGCGAAGCTCATGTGAGCTATTGTTACCGCAATGTGTCCGTCGTCGTTTCGTCGTCGTCGTCGTCCATGAACATTTTCAAACGTCTTCTCCTCGGAAACCATTGGGCCTATGGTCACCAAACTTCATGGTCATGGTCCTTAGGTAGGGGGATTACAAAATTGTTAAAATGACGTCATTACGTAATCCAAGATGGCCGCCGTCTAAAAATAGCACAAATTCTTAAAAAATCTTCTTCTCAAGAACCGCCAACCTGATTTCGACAAAACTTGGTAGGAATGATCGATGTACATTGCTCTTTCAAAGTTGTTAAAATGGTGACCCTGGGGTTAAAAGTGGGCGTGGCCCGTGGGGTCAAATTGGGGTCAAATTTTATTTTTGACTGAATATGGTCATTTCATATATCAAATTGAAGGTATCAATGAGGCGATCACTCTGGTGCATTTTTTGTCGAAATCGGATTGTTTTGTCATCCAAGATGGCCGCCGAAAGGTCAAAAGGTCGTTCTTTTATTAGAGATTTCAAAATTCTTCTTCACATGAACCGCTTGGCCCATGGTAGCCAAACTTAAAAGTTATGGTCCATGGGTGAAGCCTTTTCAGATTTGTTAAAATGGAGGTCATTGCTAATCCAAGATGGCCGCCGTCTAAAAATAGCATAAATTCTTAAAAAATCTTCTTCTCATGAACCGCTTGCTGGATTTCGACGAAACTTGGTAGGAATGATCGATGTACATTGCTCTTTCAAAATTTTTAAAATGGTGACCCCGGGGTCAAAAATGGGCGTGGCCCGTGTGGTCAAATTGGGGTCAAATTTTATTTTTGCCCGAATATGGTCATGTCGTATATCAAATTGAAGGTATCAATGAGGCGATCACTTGCATTTTCTGTCGAAATCGGATTGTTATGTCATCCAAGATGGCCGCTGAAAGGTCAAAAGGTCGTTCTTTTATTAGAGATTTCAAAATTCTTCTTCACATGAACCGCTTGGCCCATGGTAGCCAAACTTAAAAGTTATGGTCCATAGGTGAAGCCTTTTCAGATTTGTTAAAATAGAGGTCATCGCTAATCCAAGATGGCCGCCGTCTAAAAATAGCATAAATTCTTAAAGAATCTTCTTCTCATGAATCGCTTGCCGGATTTCGACGAAACTTGGTAGGAATGATCGATGTACATTGCTCTTTCAAAGTTGTTAAAATGGTGACCCCGAAGTCAAAAATGGGCGTGGCCCGTGGGGTCAAATTGGGGTCAAATTTTATTTTTGACCGAATATGGTCATGTCATATATCAAATTGAAGGTATCAATGAGGCGATCACTCTGGTGCCAAAATGTCAAAAGGTCGTTCTTTTATTAGAGATTTCAAAATTCTTCTTCACATGAACCGCTTGGCCCATGGTAGCCAAACTTAAAAGTTATGGTCCATGGGTGAAGCCTTTTCACATTTGTTAAAATGGAGGTCATCACTAATCCAAGATGGCCGCCGTCTAAAAATAGCATAAATTCTTAAAAAATCTTCTTCTCATGAACCGCTAGCCGGATTTCGACGAAACTTGGTAGGAATGATCGATGTACATTGCTCTTTGAAAGTTGTTAAAATGGTGACCCCGGGGTCAAAAATGGGCGTGGCCCGTGGGGTCAAATTGGGGTCAAATTTTATTTTATTTTTGACTGAATATGGTCATGTCATATATCAAATTGAAGGTATCAATGAGGCGATCACTCTGGTGCAATATTTGTTGGAATCGGATGATTATGTCATCCATGATGGCCACCAAAAGGTCCATTTATTCAAGATTTTTAACGTCTTTTTCTCAGGAACCACATGGCCGATGCTGGGTGAAGCATTTTCAGATTTTGTAAAATGAGAGTCATCGTTTAATCCAAGATCACCGCCATCTAAAAATAGCACAATTTATTTAAAACACATGAACTCAATGTCACATTCTCTTCAGGTGTTCATGGAGTCAGGTGAGCGAATTAGGGCCATCATGGCCCTCTTGTTTTTCTTTTCTTCTCAGTGTATAATTATGTAAGCATGTATTGTGACCATTCATTTGAACCGTGTTTTATTCTTGGCCCAATAGGGAACAGTATTCAGAAGCTGACTGTGTTAAACAACGTCACAAACGATGGACAACCAAAAACATTCACAGAGAAAACTGCAATGGTTCGGGCGGCGCGGAAGTTACTGTCGGCCATAACGAGGGTCCTACTGCTGGCAGATAAGGTCATTGTGAAACAACTGATATCCTCGAAAGATAAGGTTAGTTTTGTTTCAATAGAACCATTTGCATGACTGGAGGTAGGAAGGGCATCTGCATGATGAACAGGCGGTAGATTGGGAGCTTGCAATAATGTGTGGCTCTGGCTGGAGAAATGGGGCTTATAAGATTTGTGACCAGTGTAGCTTACTTCTGTAGCCTCATAACGATCTATATTGCTTGTTAGAGGCATGTTGGGTGTTTCGTTGATGATATGGTGAACAATGCAGATCCTGATCAGACTGTTTGGATGCAGTGGCTGATCTAGATTTACACTGGTCGCAAACTTATGAGCCCCATTTCTCCAGTCACAGCCACATTTAATAATGGGGTTCTTCCTTACTGGTATCCCAGTATCCCTAGTTAGGCCCTCAGGTACGATTTTTGCCTTTCTTGTGTGTAAGTGTTGAATCCGGTTATAGGAGCATAAGAGTAGTAAGATTAGTACTAATCTTAGTACTTTTAGGCAGTAGGGCTAAGTGACTGGTGTGGTGAGGACCTGGCACCAGATCGGGTTATTGTAATTTCAGTTTTGATTTTGGGATTTCTCCACATCCATACAGGTGAAATCTATGATTCGAACACATTAACCTGTAGCCCATTTCACCAACATTGCGAAGTAGACTTTTCTAGCAAAGTATACTTTGAGGGAGAAATTTTCAATTTTAGGATAAATGTATTAATTTATATTATACTGAATTTATTACATTATCACAGCCAATTTATTTGGCTGTGATAATGTAATAAATTCAGTATAATAATTCTGCATACTTTTAATCATGAAATGTATGCATTTGTTAGTTCTATATGCAGATCCGAAAAATGCAGTGCGGATCTACACTGTTTGCAAATATCACTATACAGGTCTGTAGTGTTGAAAATGTTAAACACCGTTAAATACATAAGTAAATAAAACAAGTAAATAGTGTTTCATGTATCATCTAAGTCAATCTGTTTGTTAGAAAGGTGTTGAAGTAACACTACCATAACATTATGTCACACAGTATACCATTCGGTAACACAAATACATGTAGTTTATACTTTGCAGGTGTTGTCGAGTCTAACGCAGCTAGAATCGGTGGATAACTTCACTGACTTTGTGCCGGCGTTCAGCAAGTTTGGCAGCAGTATGGTAGAACTGGCACATCTTACTGGGGACAGACAGAATGTATGTTATCTTTTCATGTTAAGGATACGCCATTTTGCTTTTAGAAAATCCTAAATATTTTTACGCCACCGGGTTTCAAAGAAACGGGTGGCATATAGTGTTTGGACCATCCGTCTGTTCGTCCGTCACACTTTTCGGTTAACCACTTTGTCACAGTTTCTCAAATATGCTGCAGGTGGCATCCGCGTTCAACAGACGCATTTCTTGTTGTTGATATAATGGGCGAATGGTTAACCAGAAAATTGATGATTTACCTATGTGGGGATATTCAGGCCCATTGTCAATGTCAAAAATGTCCAACACTCTCTGAACAATTAAAAGTATTATTTAAGTAACAAACATTTTTTTTGTGCTTCTTGGACTCCTAACATTTTTTGCTTACATCATTGTTCTTGCCATACTGTTTTTAATTTGTCATCATTATTATTGTCTCACCCACGATTGTGGAATGTGAGACATAGCGGTCACAATTCCCGCATCAGCGTCATCGGTGTTGGTGTCATCAACAATGTCCCATATCTCTTGATCCGACTAGTCGGATCATTACCAAACTTCATCAATAGCTTCCTCACATAGATAGCTATCCATCCAGTGTCATTTGGGTGACCTTGACCATCACCTTGATGACCTTAACCTTTGTGGGATGTAAATTTTGTACGTAGTCAACTTTTCCATATCTCTTGATCCGTTAGTCGGATCTTTACCAAACTTCATCAATAGCGTCCTCACATTGATAGCTATCCATCCAGTGTCATTCGGGTGACCTTGACCTTCACCTTGGTGACCTTAACCTTTGTGGGACGTATATTTTTCAAATTTCCCATTTCTCTTGATCCGTTAGTCGGATCATTATCAAACTTTGTCAATAGCTTCCTCACATTGATAGCTATCCATCCTGTGTCATTTGGGTGACCTTGACCTGCACCTTGGTGATCTTACATGTGTGGGACGTACATTTTGGACGTAGCCAAATTTCCCATATCTCTTGATCCGTTAGTCGGTCTCTTGATCCGTTAGTCGGATCATTACCAAACTTCATCAATAGATTCCTCACATCGCTGGTTATCCATCCAGTATCATCCGGGTGACCTTGACCTTCACCTTGGTAATCTTAACCTTTGTCTCAATAATTTTGGACCTACGTCCAAATGTTGAATACCTCCTGATCCGTTGAATACCTCCTGATCCTTGCCTAACTTCATCAATAGCTTGATCACATTGATGGCTATCTATCCAGTGTCATTTTGGACGTACATGTACGATCAACTGTTGAATATCTCCTGATCCGTTAGGTACGATCAACTGTTGAATATCTCCTGATCCGTTAGTCGGATCCTTACCAAACTGCATCAATAGCTTCCTCACATTGATGGCTATCCACCCATTGTTATTCGGGTGACCGTGACCATGGTGACCTTGAAATTTGTGTCAACAATTTTGGATGCACATCCAAATGGTGAATATCTCGGATTCTTTCAAAACTTCATAAATAGCTTTGTTACATTGATGGTTATCCACCCAGTGTCATTCGGGTGACCATGACCATGGTGACCTTGACCTTGGTGTCAACAATTTTGGATGTACTTCCTCACTTTGATGGCTATCCACACAGTGTCATTTGTATGACCTTCACCTTGGTGACCGTGACTTTGTATCAATAATTTTGGATTTACTCACATTGTGACCTTGACCTTTGTGGTGATCGTCTTATTTTGTGAGTGAGACATCTCCGGCGATCGCCTTGTAGATAAAGAAAAAAAATGGTGTGTTTTCTATATTTTATTACAGTTATGCTGCACTTCCAATTTTGTTTCCCAATTTCACTATTTTGAATAGCATACTAAACACAACAGCAGATGGCTTTATACATTATTGAATGTTATGTTCTGCCTTAGCTTAACCCTTACTACGCTGAATTAAATGTTGTCGTCTGCTGGAAATGTTTTATTTTCAATATTTCTCGACATAAACCTGGTTTTGACAGCATATGAGAATCGTCTCCAGTGGAGACGATTCTCATGTGCTGTCAAAACCTGGTGTTTTTTTTTGTTAAGAATTAAAGCAAAAATGAAAAACAGCAGACGGCAATTTCCGTCAACAGCGTAGGAAGGGTTAAATACACATTAATTATTACCTTTAACCTTTTCAACACCACGGACCTGTATAGTGGTATTTGTAAACAGTGTACATCCGGATGAGCCGTCTCATCAGGATCTGCACTTTTTGCAGTAATTTTCAAATTTTTGAGAGCAAAAATGTCCCCTATTCAAAAATGGACTAGTCTAAAAATCTTTTTTTTTGTCGAGGCTCGCTTGCGGAAAGCGAGATATAGTGATCACAATGACGTCCGAGTGTCCGTGCGTCCATCGGTCTTGCCGTGTGTGCCTCTGTCCGTCCGAAATATGTGTTAAATACCTTATATCTCTTCAGTACTAAGTCGCATTGACTTGAAACTTCATATGCTTATTAGTCATCATCCATATATTCATGCTGTATCCCGCTCATGCGACCCTGTGCACAACGTCAAGGCAAAATGACTTAGAAGTTTGCGTTAATTTATTTTGTCAAAATGTGCGTTGAAAGTTTTCAGATACCTAGTATCTCTGTAACCGCATGTCGAATTTGCTTGAATCTTTGTATGTCATCATACATATAGAGAATAGTAGGTTAGTGCCGTGAATGGGAAAAAATATCCGGTAAGGCTCAATAATTTCTCATCAGAAGTATATGTTGTGACCACTCATTTGAACCGTCTCGCCGAGACGGTTCAAATGAGTGGTCACAACATATACTTTGGTTCAGAAATAAGGAAAATAGATAGAGAATAGTAGGTTAGTGCCGTGAATGGGAAAAAATATCTGGCAAGGTTCAGGGAACGGGATGGGCGCGGCTCTGCCGAGCACATCCCGTTTCCGTGCCGCGCCAGATATGTTTTCCCATTCACGGCACTAACCTACTATTCTATTTATCCCGTCAACACCTACAAATGGCTGTAAAATGCAAAAATAGTATTGACTGGATATCAAAAATGTTTCACGGCACCGTGTTTCACGGCACATACGCACTGTGTTGACGGGATAAATATTCATTCTGTGTCCCACTCATGTGGCCCCTGTGCACAAGGTCAAGGCAAAATGACTTAGAAGTTTGCATTAATTTATTTTGTCAAAATGTGCTTTGAAAGTTTTCAGATACCTAGTATCTCTGTAACCGCAAGTCGAATTTGCTTTAAATTTGTATGCTTATTGGTCATCATACATATATTCATTCTGTGTCCCACTCATGTGGCCCCTGTGCCCCAAGGTCAAGGTTAAATGACATAGAAGTTTGCGTTAAAGTTTCTGTCAAAATGTGCGTTGAATGTTTTCAGATACCTACTATTTCTGTAACCGCAAGTCGAATTTGCTTGAAACTTTGTATGCTTATTGGTCATCATACATATATTCATTCTGTGTCCCACTCATGCGGTTCCTGTGCCCCAAGGTCAAGGCCAAATTACTTAGAAGTTTGCGTTATTATAAATTCTGCGTTAGAGTTTTTACATACCTTATATCTCCACAATTGTTACTCCAATTTACTTCCAACTTCGAATACTTCCATATTTTAATTCCATAGCCTGCCCATGTGGTCCATATGCCAAGGTCAAATGACTTTGAAATTTGTGTTAATGTTTTTACATACCTTATATCTCCACAACACTTCCAACATTTAATATTTTCATTCTATAGCCCACCCATGTGGCCCACATGCCTAAGATCTAGGTAAAATGACTAAAGTTTGCGTTAAAGTTTTTACATATCTTATATCTCCACAACCCTTAATACAAACTTCAAATAAATACACTCCGAGACCATCAAATGCCTCGGCGGGCTCGACATGCGGGCCGTTGCCATCTGGTGTGACAATTGGATTGATTGCAAAATTAACATATCAAAATACATCCAGTTATTTAGGGGTGAAAGGTTTCATTTCCAGGATCTCAAGAGTGATAAAAACCGAGCTCAGATGGGGTCAGCCCGGGCTGTTCTAGAGAAATCCACGATGATGCTGCTCCCATCCTGTAAGGTAATGCAAGCAGAATGTTTGGAACATCCCTCACATTGGCAGGGATTCCACTGGTGATCGCCACTTTCATGTTTGGAACACCCCTCACATTGGCAGGGATTCCACTGGTGATCGCCACTTTCATGTTTGGAACACCCCTCACATTGGCAGGCATTCCACTGGTGATCGCCACTTTCGCAATTGGCGATAAAAATAAACAATTGGCGATAAAAATAAACAATTGGCGATAAAAAAATTACAATTTGGAGAAAAAAAACAACATTTGTTATCGCCAATTGTTTATTTTTATCCTATTGGTTATTCCTTTTTTCTTTTTTTTTCTTTTTGAAGTGGCGATTTTTTTATTTCCCCCAGCGGAATCCCTGCATTGGGCATACACCTCTTTGTATTGCATTGGTCATTATTGAAAAAAGATGCATCGTTCGAAATCATAAAAGTAATGACAAACTTTGTGGATCCTGATCAGTAACCTATTTCACCAACATTGCAAAGTATTCTTTTCTAGCAAAGTATACTTTCAGGGAGAAATGTTCAATTTTAGGATAAATTTATTAATTATTATTATACTGAATTTATTACATTATCACAGCCAAATTGGCTGTGATAATGTAATAAATTCAGTATAATAATTCTGCATACCGGTACTTTTAATCTTCAAATATATGCAGTTGTTAGTTCTATATGAAATAATGCATTTCAGGAAAAATAAATGATTACTCCCTCAAGGTATACTTTGCTATAAAAGTATACTTTGCAATGTTGGTGAAATCGGCTACTGGACCTACAGTGTTTGTAAATGTTGGCTGAAAGGGTTAAACTGACATAAAACGCCTGCTCAATCAATCAAATCAACCAATCAATCTGTATTTCACTGAAGTACGAGTCTCTTCCCTTTCTCCTGGCATCTCAATTTGCGTGGCCATTCATTGACTGTCGTCTACTGATAATCTGTACAAATCCTGCTACCAGAATCTTTATCTGAATGTGGGTGGCAGGTCACTGGGAGCATGTGATGGGTAATTTAACGATCGGGATTCATCGGTATGGTATCCCAAACAGAGACCTGGTTTTGCCTTCAGGTACATCTTTGGCATTCTTGTATGTGAGGGTTTAATCTGGTTATACCTCTTGAATGAGTTTATTACTAAACCTATTACTTTTCGGGGAAGGGACCAAGTGACTTTGGTGTGGTATAGACCTGGCACCAGTAGCCGATTTCATCAACATTGCAAAGTATACTTATCTAGCAAAGTCTACTTTGAGGGAGTAATCATTGATTTTTCCGAAATGCATTATTTTATATAGAACTAATGATTGCATATATTTGATGATTAAAACTATGCAGAATTATTATACTGAATGTATTACATTATCACAGCCAAAATGGCTGTGATAATGTAATACATTCAGTATAATACAAATTAATACATTTATCTTAAAATTGAAAATTTCTCCCTCAAAGTATACTTTGCTAGGAAAGTATAGTTTGCAATGTTGGTGAAATAGGCTACAGGTCAGGTTATTCTAATTTCAGGGCTGAGTTTCTATTTATTTTGATGTAAATAATCCGTTCTGATTTCGCGATTTTCTCCGTGTTGCAGCAGGTTACATGCGGGATAGAACCTGTTGGCGCGGCTTTAATTGACCTTAGCCGTTAAACACTAATAAATAATATCTTTATCTGAATATCTGTATTTCCAGACCTGTCTACGTCACCCAGAGTGTGATTCTGCACGACAGAATCGTCACGGTTTATTTATCCAAATGCGACAAGCGTTGGACCTGATCCAAAGTGTCGTCACAAGCACAAGCTATCACATGAACAGTGGGTCGTCTTCACCGATTGTGAATGGGGATTCTGGCATTGTGTTGGGCAATAGTCAGATTAACGCCAATAAAATTATGAAAGCTTTTGAGGTATGTTGTGTTCGGAGAATCCTCATTTCACTAAACTTTGTACGACTAAGAAGTTTGTAAGTGCAAAACTAAAACGTGCTTGAAAGTTCGCATTAACAGCCGATTTTAGGACATCTTGGGGGATTTGGTTAGATTTAATGACCGCTACATGTAGGCTGAAAGTGGTAGCATTAATGAACCAAGTAAGTGAATGTATGTAGAAATCACTTTTGTCGTACACAGTTTAGTGAAACGGCCCCCTGTAGCCGATTTCATCAAAATTGCAAAGTATACTTATCTAGCAAAGTATACTTTGAGGGAGTAATCATTTATTTTTCCCAAAATGCATTATTTCATATACAATAAATTTATCCTTAAATGGAAAATTTCTCCCTCAAAGTATACTTTGCTAGATAAGCATACTTTGCAATGTTGGTGAAATCGGCTACTGAGGTGAATGTGGAATTACCTTTTTCACATTGCCATATTTCACTGACATGAGTTGCAAACATTGTCTTCCATAAATGATGCCAATTGTTATCCCATAAACAATGTCAAATATACTTTCATATTTCACTCAAATGATGTGAAAAAAATTATCTTCCATAAATGATGTTAATTGTTGTTCCATAAAAGACGTCAAATATACTTCCATTAATGGCATAAAATGTGGATTATTGTTCACTTCTGCTTGGTACATTGGCATTTTAACAGCTTGATCACCCAGCATTGTCTGAAATATATTATTATTCCGGTGTAGAGTTTACTAACCATATTGACAAAAAGAAACATCACTTGTGTAATATCATCTATTGTTACATGACTGCCATTGTCTGACACCGTTCACAGCCGTGTACAAACATTCACCATGGCTGTAGACAATGCTCATTCCGGGGCCAAGCCAACACCTATGTAATACATATGTCTCGTGACATTAATAGAATGCGCCATTATGTCACCAGACCAGTTCACAGAGGTTGCACAGTTTCACTCATTTTATCCGCATGTAAACGGGTAACCGCAAAAATCATGGACCAGCAGTCAAATACTTTCCTTATTCATCGCTTACTATGCCAAGTAATCAGACTATTATTATACTGAATTTATTACATTATCACAGCCATTTTGGCTGTGATAATGTAATAAATTCAGTATAATAACTACCATTGAAACTGGACATGGTCAAACCTTATATAATTTATATATTTGATAAATACCATATTAATTCATCACGTGTATGTGGCTGTAAATGGGGCTTATGGGTTTTGCGACCAGGGTAGATCCAGATCAGCCTGTGCATTTGCACCTATAATCAGGGCTGAATATATAGTTTTTTCGATGTAATATTCCATTCTGATTTTGGGATTCCCCCCCCCCCCCCCCCCCACAATGGCAGCAGGTTAAATACTGGATAGAACCCGTTGGCCTGGGTTTGAATGACCTTAGCTGTTGACCATTAAATAAATCAATGTGCATTCGCACTGTCTGATCAGGATCTGCACTGTTCGCCATTCCAATCAGGCTACAGGTGTGTGCTATTTGATAAGGAGCTACATTGGTCACAAATCCCATAAGACCATTTCTCAACCACAATAAGGCAATTCATGTGCTGAAATCTCAACTTTAACCCTTAAAATATTGGAAATTGTCATCTGCTGTCGTTTTGTAATTTGCAATCATTCTAAATTATACATGATTTGACAGCACTTTTGAATCAGAAAATGTTTCTGATGTGCTGTCATAGCCTCTTTGTGATGAGAAGAGAGGAAAGTAAAAAATAAACAACAGACAAAAAATTTAATTAAACAATATAGGCTTAACACCTTTCTAGGACCAGGTTGAGATGTCGCGTGTAACCCAAATAAACCCTCACATCGCGGACAAGCTGCACAGTGCCTTGGAGCTGGTGGTGGACACGTCCCAGGAGTTCACCGACTCCGCCTACACGTCACATGACCACCGTGAGAAGATCGTCGAGAATACGGAACAGCTACAGCAGGCCGTACATGTCCTGGTGCGGACTGGATCGTTGCAGGTACCGTTAATGAAATGCTTACTCATTTTGCAAGTCAAAAATGTCATCATTAACAAGTCTCAATTCCAATGTAATGCCATATGATTTTGTACCTTCAGATATGAAATACGTTTACAAAATTTACAATATTTTGCGTAAATGGTGTCAAAAGTTGACAAAACTTTCAGAGTACATGCGGAATTATATGCAATATGTTTATCAACAGACCACACTTTTTGTTTCAGAGTTAATATTGGCAATATATTACATGCTACCTAGTGATTTACCATGATTCTGGAGGGATTTATTTCCTTGAAGGAAGGAAATCTTTCCTAGACGATCGCGAGACGTAATTAACATCCCCTTTTTGACGTTATTCCCGGCGACGAAACAATTCATATGCTAATGTTAATTGTCAATTTTGACAACGTTATAAGTTGGTCAAGAGCAAATTTCACATTTTTTGAGAGCCTGTAATATAAGATTTATTCCACTACTATTTTGAAATACCGGAGTTATTTCCCTTGTCATCTGTAAATCCGACAAAGAATCTTGTGCTCTGTCTCGGGGGAATAAATCTCGTATTTTAAAATAGTAGTTGAATAAACTCTATATACAGAGATACAATAATGCAGAAAATATTCAACACTAGGTCATAATTGATTTTAGCTACATGCATGTTGAATATTGTTTCAGAATCAGAAGGACATGATTGCTGTACAGGAGATGGAAACGTGTGTACTGAAAACCTTGGAAATGGCCAAGTTGCTACAGAAACAGGTATCATATTTGTAACGATTTAGTTTTACTTTTCTAAAAAAAAGAACCAGAAGTTTGACATCTATTGCTGATGTTGCATAATCATAAACTGATTAATATTTTTGCATTTTCGGTGATATCAGTGAATACAGATTATAACTACGCTGGGCTATCATTAATCTATAGTGGGTGTTCTTACTGTGACGGCCGATCTAATGATGGGATTAGCGGTCGTAGTAAGAAAACTCATTCTCCATTTATCATGATGGGTCATTTAACCATAGTTCACTATTACAAAATATTTACTAGTATTTAAGAAAATGAGTTTAAATAGTTGTTTGAGAATGTTCTACACAATATATTAAATGGCTATGATTTGCTACCAGTTTAGCTCCAGATCAGCGAGCGCTTGCACGCAAACTGATCAGGGCCTACACTGTTTGCTATCCCATACAACCCTGCATTATGTCGGTGCGAGTGTCATTCATAAAGAGCCAGTACTGCATACAGGAATGGGTTCATATTTATGTGCAACCAGTGTAGTAACAGATCAGCGAGCACACGCGCCCAGTCTGATCAGATGCTTTGCTGTTGGCCATGCCTTACTACCTTAATGTACGTTATGCATATACTTTCAGTCCATACACCATTGTTGAACTACATACTTTTTTTATTAATATTTATGTGCAACCAGTGTAGTCCCAAATCAGCGAGCGAGCGTACGCAGCCTGATCAGGGATTACTCTGCTTGCAGGGTTCCCACTGGTCCTTAAATTCCTGGAAAGTCATGGAATTTGGAAAAATGGATTCCAGGCCTGGAAAGTCATGGAATTTGCCTCTTTTTCTGAAAGGGTCATTGAAAGTCATGGAATTTGGATTCCCGTCCAATTATTGGTGTTGTTGAGCAAATTACAGTGCAATTTTGTGATTTCGAGCCAAACGATTTGATGTGGTAAGGGCACCTGGCACCAAATCGGGATTTTATAAATTCAGAACTGAAGTACTACATGAAACGGTGTCGAGCCTGGAATACACTTGTGTTGGGGAGAGAAGTAACTTCTCTCCCCAACACAAGTGTATTCCAGGCTTGACACCGTTTCATCAGCATCATCCATGCAAATATGGGTCCTTTAATTTCGAAAACAGGTCCTTGAAAGTCAAGGAAAAGTCATGGAATTTGGTCTTCCCAAAAGAGTTGGAACCCTGTGCTTGCCATCCCATCCAATCTCTCATTATGTCTGAACTAACAATAAAGAACACGAGTCTACAACATGTTTCAGCAAATACACCAGTGTGGTGTGGTATTGCATACAAGAGTAGCTTCATGTACATGTATGTACAACCGGTGTAGCAACAGATCAGTTAGCACGGCATAGCCTTGTGTCTTATGAAATCAGTAAACCGTTTTAATAAATATATTAAATGATCACTCATGTCAAATCCTCTGTTTATTAACTGCGATGGCTGATTTCATATTAAGAAATTTGGCATATCTTCTTTCTTATGAAATCAGTGAACAAGTTTAACCCATTGCTTTCGGAATACACATTTACGGGTATGAAATTTATTAAATATTTTATTTGTGTTATTTCTCAATGAAAGTATTTGTTGTGACCACTCGTTTGAACCGTCCGCAAACATAATGGCGTATCCTCAACATGAAAAGGGTTAATAAATATCATATTACATCACCACTAATGCCAGATCCTCTGTTTAAATTCTGTTGTCAGCTCCAGAGTTTCAGGATCATATAAAACAACTAACTGATCGAGGTGCGCCACCAATATTTATTAGGTAAAGATCTTTAATTATTGCACTGTGAACATGTGTGAAAACTCACTGTATGTTTAAATTACACCATCAACTACAGAATACAATATTTTCATCACTCCGGTCTGTGAATACTACTTGAAATAAAGATTTCACCGATCTGGTACATTATGTATAAAAAATGTCCATTGAAAATGTCCCATTACCCCACCCACCTGGTGTCATACTGTACACTATATTGTATATATATATATTATATACAGTATAATGGGATATTTTCAACAGTACGACACCAGGTGGGTGGGGTAATGGGATATTTTCAACAGTACGACACCAGGTGGGTGTGGTAATGGGATATTTCCAACAGTACGACAACAGGTGGGTGGGGTAATGTGATATTTCCAACAGTACGACACCAGGTGGGTGGGTTAATGGGATATTTCCAACAGTACGACACCAGGTGGGTGGGGTAATGGGATATTTCCAACAGTACGACACCAGGTGGGTTGTGTAATGGGATATTTCCAACAGTACGACACCAGGTGGGTGGGGTAATGTGATATTTCCAACAGTACGACACCAGGTGGGTTGTGTAATGGGATATTTCCAACAGTACGACACCAGGTGGGTGGGGTAATGTGATATTTTCAACAGTACGACACCAGGTGGGTGGGGTAATGGGATATTTCCAACAGTACGACACCAGGTGGGTGGGGTAATGGGATATTTTCAACAGTACGACACCAGGTGGGTGGGGTAATGGGATATTTCCAACAGTACGACACCAGGTGGGTGGGGTAATGGGATATTTCCAACAGTACGACACAAGGTGGGTGGGGTATTGGGATATTTTCAACAGTATGACAACAGGTGGGTGGGGTAATGGGATATTTTGAACAGTACAACATCAGGTGGGTGGGGTAATAGAATATTTTCAATGGGCATTTTCATGTCGCATGTCCAAATCTTCCACCTGTGATTGTATGTTTGAACTATACCATCAGCTCCAGAACACAGCGATGGACCAGGCGTCCGAGTTGTTCAAGTCAAACGAGGACCACAGTCTCCTACAGGCGCTGAGAAACGCGGGGTCGGCCGGCGAGGTCATGGCTGTAGATGAACTCTCAGTGAAGTTTGAGGAACATATAGAACAACTAGTCGAGGTAGGTCACCTGTAGTTATCGGGAAATTATCTGGATTCTCTTAACTCTTAATGCCAGCTACCGTAATAATCCTAAATATTTGGACAACATTTATTTTGGAAACACTCAAAAAAATATGGTTTCCCTACAACAGTTAGCATACCAATATTTAGGGTTAGTATGGCAGTGCTGGTTTAATCATAATAACAATGTATTTGGATACAATTTAAATTGTGTCCAAATATTTAGTGTTATTACTGCAGTCAAAGTGCCATAAATATGGAATAAAATGTATGCTTTCCGTAAACTTGCTTGCAAAACATGTGTTTGGTTTCAGCCCATTTATAATTGAATTATGAAACATAACCAAACAGTTTTAATTACACATTTGTGGAACATGTAGAAGAATAGTCAATGTGGGTATTTATCAATTTCTATGGATTGGCCTACTGTAGACGACGTTACACGTTTTTCTGCCCACAAACTTTTGGCTATTAAACACATTAAATCTACACATTACGCAAACACGTCTTATTTGGAATTAATAAATCACTGAACTACTTTCGGCAAGGGAGATAATCAATATCACGCGAACTATTTTCATACGAGCCAAGCGGATTGTTCTGTTTATGATTAGTATATATAGTTTTAAGCTATCTCCTGTGATATATAATGATACATTACTTTGTTATGTTATGGGTACTAATACATGTTGTTTCAATAGCGTATCTCTGTAACGGTATTGTTGTAGATGGAGTTGCAAATAATTTAATAATTATTACGTTCAAATGCTGGCGTAATACTGATAGCACTTCTGTATAACTGTGATTGTCATAAATGGCGCAACAGTCGTAAGGTTAAGGTCGCCGACTTCAATGATTTAATTACCGATTCCCGAAAGGGTCGGGTGTTCAAACCTCGATGTGGCATAAAAAAAATTTCTCCATATATATTATTTTTGTGATTTTAATATTTTTTAATATTTTCACAATTTTATGATTTTAATAAAAATACCTATAAATTAATAGAAACTTACCAACAATTAAAGTGTCTGCCTTTAAGTAATATATACACACACAGTTTGTTACTGATGTTTTAAGTTTAAGTAATATATACACAGACAGTTTGTTACTGTTTTTTTAAGTTTGAGGTACTGTCTATACTGTCTATACCATGACATGAACTTTCCTTTAAAACAAAATTGCTGGATACAAACAGCGTTTAGCCATAGTGACCACCCACTGTGCAATGCTATAAAAAAAGGCCATTAAGAGATAACACCTGATAAAACCACTGGGCAGTGACCAGTGGTCATCTTTATTTCCCCAGAACCAATTTGCTGGACTACTTTCTTTTGTTTCCAGATGACCAGCTGGTCAAGTGGTATTTACACACATGTTTACACATAACACAGACTCCATTTAGTGATAATCTCTGTATACATGTACATGTACATTTTACCAGGAAGCAGTAATCATACTCCCCAAGATTTACATAGTTCATGGTTCCAAAATTCATGAATTGTCATGCTTTCAATAAAGTAGATCCAGATGAACTGGCTGATCATAATGAGCCGTCTCATCTTGATCTACACTGTCAAACCAATCAGCATATTTTCGAGAGATAAATACCCTTATGTATGATGAACTGAAATAATTTGAACATTGAAGAGCCATAGTTAGATATTATAAGTACCACATAAAGGTACTTGACCCTCTCCTGTTTATATGACACTTTAGTCTGATGTTGAGTAGTTCATGGGGGAAAAAGCTGATATTTGTATTATTTCTCCACAGATGTGTACTTTGTGACCACTATTTGAGACGGTTCAAATGCGTATGGATATGTTCACGGATAAACAGGAAAAATAGTTATCAGAGAGTGGCAGCTAAACTTGTCCCACTGCTTTGTCAGTAAACAATACTTTTTGTATTGTATTGCGCAATACCCAATCTAGTTTAGATTGATTGATTAATGGTGTTGAACATATCAACATGTAAGATCATTCAAGGCCGGGTCATTTAAGGCCGGACCAACAGGTTGGAATATTCTGTATGCAACCTGTACATAATGAGGGGAATTCTCAAAATCAGAGCTCAACACTTACAGAAACTATTCAGCCCTGAAATTCGGATATTGGTGCATATTGGTGCATATTGGTGACTCTTCAATATATATTAAATTTATTGATTAAATGTTCCAATAAGTTATTTACCAGAGCTCCAGTTAAGGTGGGTATTCTGACCAACTCTCCCGGGTACTTTTCCCAACAAAAAAATGCAAGTTGGGAGTGCTCTAGAATCGTCTCATCGAGACAATTCTATATCACTCCCGACTTGCCATTTTTAGTGAAGAAATTAAAAAGACATTCTAATATTTTGATCTAAATAAGCACCTTATCTGGAGCTCCGATTACATGTACAGTACACACAGCAAGCTCATGCAAAAGTTTCACACTTTTTATATACAAAACCTTGACACCATGTGCGACTAGCGTAAACCCCAGATCAGCCTGCGCATCAGTCTGATCAGGGGCTGCATGTATGATGTTTGTTATTCAGACATCGAAGTAGCATCACTTCCGATCGCAAGTTTTATATGTTGGGCCATTTTTACTTTGTTTCTTCTGTGTTTATCTCGTTACGGTCATTTTCAGAATTAACACATGTTCCAAAACCATGGAGTGAGTGAGTGAGTGAGTGAATAGGGTTTAACGTCCGCTTTTCTGACATAGAGGTACAAGCCTCAGGGAGTCTACACGCAGACGGGTCAACGGGGTCGTGTCCCGTATCCACCTGTCCGAGGGGGGTAAATCCCAACTTCAGAACTCAATATTTACAATCAAAATATATATTCAGTCCTGAAATTAGAACAACCTGATCTGGTGCCAGGCCCTCGCCACACCAGCATCATTTATCCCATCCCCTAAAAGTAATAGGATTAGCGTTAATCTTACTTTTATATATGGGGCATAGCCCGACTCAACTCTCACATACAAGAAAGCCAAAAATGTACATGAGGGCCAAATCCGGTATAGTGGGTTCCGGAAAGTATGAACACAATCGTTAAGCCAGTTTAGTCGCCTTTTACGACAAGCAATGGCTACTGCAGCACTATTCTCAGGATCAGTTGGAATATGCATGCAACAGCCGATTCACATATGTGTGGAATGGCAGTGCGGAACATAAAATAATCCCGCTTCCCGAGTGTGTTTGCAGTTTAAATATTATCCGAATATACATGTTGATAGAGTGTCTCAACAAATTAATAAAATATACAAAAGAAATGTTGTTTTTTTTGTGATAAAAAACACATTGCTTCATATTTAAAAATGCCCACCCTTTATTGCATGTGTGATTGAGTATATTCATACGCGTGTGTTGACTGTGTGGAACTGCTGAAACTGACTCGATGTCGGATGACATAAATACTTTACAATTCTCATTTCTGGACGATTTACAAATTTAAAAAAATGGCATTATTTATTTTTTTCTGAAAAGACATATATGATAGTCGTTTGTTTCTCCGATGAAAATGATGCAGTTTTTGTAAAAACAGACAGAATTTCCACTCTCTAATTGCAGCAGACTGTTATCAGTTGTGCCTTTGATCTTGATACAATAGGCCTGGTAACCTCGGTCAAATCAGCAAGCGTCGCCACAGGGGGTGATGGCAATTCGCTATTTTGGAACCACACTTCGCTTATGTGAAGTGCAGTTCTGGTTTTAAAGAGGCATTCACAGCATGCCATATAATGTTTTACTGTCCCATTATCTATTTTTTTTGGCTGTCACAATTAATTAATTTTCGGACAGCAAACATTTTTTTATGAATTTGAAATAATTATTGTCCTCCATCTGCTCACAACACTGTTCGAACTGCACCTGTGGCTACCACGACCAGAATTCACTGGCCGCAAACACAGTAGCTATCGGCGTCTATTTATTAAATTATTATTTTGTATTTTATTTGAATTCCGCGTGAACGCTGCATTTTGTGTCAACACCATTTACAGAAAATATTGGTGATTTTCTAAACGAATATCGGAGAAATGCGGCTATATATTTTTGTCAATTTTCAACACCATTTACGGAAAAAAATTACTGATTTTTTAAAACAATATCGGCACAACTAAATACGGTGATAGAATTTTTGTCAACTTTTCAACACCATTTCCGGAAAATATTACTGATTTTCTAAAAACAATATCGGCGAAGGTGTACTGAACTACTCTTTATTTTAAATAATCAGCCGTCTAATAGATCTGTGTATAATCGAGAGTATATCGTTAATTGTCATGTTGTCTCCGACAGTGAGGTGTTGCGGCACACATCAAAACGACACGTCAATTTCAAAACATTGCCTAAGGGTCACAGCTGTGTGGTGTCATCAGATCAACACCTTGTCACACACAACTACGCATTATCGATTTTTTCCCCACACAAAGCGACGTGTATTTACAACTAGATCTGTGTAATGTGTCGGGTGTAGCCAAAGACCATACATAAATTCGTAATTAGTCACAGATGTAGCCTTAAAATATAATCGATTTCCTTAAATTACGTCCGCATGTTGACAGATATTTCAGAGCAGACGTCATCGTAATTTGCCTTTATTTATTTCCAAAATTAACCATATATTCTGTAAATGGCGTTGAAAGTTGACAATAAATTAAGACCAGATCAGTACGTTAAATCGCTATCGACGACAACTGACGATCCGATGAGAGAGTAATACCGTTTAAGCGTATCCAATGTTAAATATACATCGTTATTTTTTTATGACTTTCGTAGTTTTTACCGAGAAATTCAAACCGTTTCCAATTATTGGGGAACATAATATCATGATTAGCACATCGTTTCACTAAGCGGGGGCTACTCAGGAAATGGGATCACACGGTCTATTGTTTTTACACTGGATTAATGGCGGCCTCCATGAGGTCTCAGGTAAATCTTATTTTTCAATAATACGACTGTGGTTTCTTCCTTTTAGTGATAACCATGTTCCAGCCGTTAACACTTATTTAGCAACGTTACTTAATATGTAGTTAGTCTGAACATTCTGCAGAGAAATCTGAATTGGACGGAATCGAGCGTTGTTTAAACTTAGTCCGGTTCATATGCACAGGTCAAAATATGAAATGAAAATGGCGCTTTGTGTGACAGAAATCCGTACGCGGACGAATAAAAAAAATATTTTGTTATAAATATCATATACAGCGAAACAGCGGTAGCATCTACTGTTTTAATAATATGCATACATATTGTAATTAATGTTTAATAGTGATATACTTATGAATAATATACGATACTATGGTTTATACTCCAGCACTATGTTTTTAGGCTGTGTGATTTGCCTCAATATAAACTGGATTAATTAATACTTATATTCATGCGCTTCATGACAACATCATTACATTTAAAATATACAAATATTACTTAAAGGGGTACCGATATGATACATTTTAATAATATAAATATTGAAAATACACATTACAATCGCTTACAACATAAGTTATTGATTGAAAATAGTCACTGCATCGTGACCTATTTGACCGCATTACCTATTGCGCGGCAACCTCATCAAACCCCCTGTTTACATAGGTAACCGGGGGTTTGGTGAGGTAGGCTCGCTAATACAATGTTTGCGTAATGAATGATATTCAATGCATATTTCATTTTTGCAACTTGCTTATCACTTGTTTTCCGATATACGTTCATAGGGGATAATTGTTCAAAAAAGTAAACAAAGTTGAAAATACACTTATATTGGACACAAAAAGCAAACCACTTTTTGCATATCAAATAAGTGAATTTTTATTCGAGTGCTAGCGACAAATTTTACAACCAACATCCAAATTTTAGGTCTGACCGATTTTATGCAAATGAGCATTATGTCGGTCGCAGCACATATTTTGTGGGTTGAACTTTTTAAAAACACGGGTCTTACGCCATAAACTAGTTCCAACAGCTTGATCACCTTCTCAGTGCGATAAATGATTTGTTTGCTATTTTTATGTTATTGCAAATGTTTCCATAGTCTATAGGTGACCGCCAGACTTGATTATTCCCGATTTGTAACTCCATTGCAGGGATTCCGCTGGGGGAAATAAAAAATCGCCACTTCAAAAAAAATAAAGCGATAAAAAATTACAATTTTCGAGAAAAAAATCCCCCCCCCCACAAAAAAAAATGTTTTTTTTTTTATTTTTTTCTCGAAAATTGTAATTTTTTATCGCCAATTGTTTATTTTTGCGAAAGTGGCGATCGCCAGCGGAATCCCTGCCATTGTTCGGTGCAGAATACAATCTTCGTCTTTGGTTTCTATTCTCTTGTTGTTTTTGCTGTGAATCTTTTTTACTATATTTCACTCACACTTTTGAAAATCAATGTGTGCATATTCAGCTGAGATAAATACATGAAATACACAGCTTTCCTGGAGCTCCTCTATATCTCCCTATTGCCCTGTTTCAGGTGTGTAAACTGTTCTGGCACATCGCGTCCTCCGATCCACTCCTGATCACTGCGGAGCATAACGAGATGATCCTGCGAACTATGGGACCCCTGGTAGTATATCATTCACCAGTCCCGAAATTGAGTCTTTATTTTAAATGAGTTTAGCAACACTTGTATATCTCTTCCATATTTTGTATGTCCTGTGACATCTTGTCAGACCAATATAGAAACCATTAAAGGATACCTGTAACCAATAGTTTGATACCACTTGAAGGGCTTCAGTGACTACCGACTCCTCCAATTAAAATTTGATTGTACATAATGAATATACTATTTTTATAATGGCACATGTCACCCTGCTTATGGCATTCATGGATATACAAACTCCTGATATGGATCAACACTATAAGCTAGAAGTATTATGGGTGTTTCATTGACGGAATGGCGATTAGTGCACGGCCGATCAGACTGTACGGATGCACAGGCTGATCTAGCACGGCAATAGTCACAAAGGCCATAAGCCCCATTTCTCCAGTCATGGCCACATTTATAAAAAAATATTTTTTTTGTTGGAGAAATGGGACTTATGGGTTTTGCGACCAGTGTAGATCCAGATCAGCCTGCTGATCAGGATCTGCACTGTTCGCCATCCCATCAATGAAACACCCGTCATGCCTCTAAGAAGCAATATAGTTCTTTATCAGGCTACAGGAATGTACTATTTGATCAGGATCTACACTGGTCACAAATCCCATAAGCCCCATTTCTCCAGTCACAGCTCCATATGATGAAGAATACGGATGTAATAAAGACAGTTATTACTTAGATATCAATTTTTGCCTAGAAATTGCCTGTATTTGCCTACAGCAATAACATACACAGTCCAGGCTGATACGGCGTGTTTTCCAGTCTGATACTGGAACTGCCATTTCTGTCTGATACCATCTGATACCGCCATTTCCAGTCCAATACCATGTCTCGCGCGCGTATTAAACCAGTTCCTTTGGGCATTCGCATTGCGTATGTTTACTTTATCGGTTGCGTAACTTTTGACAGATGCCGGGAATTTAAATTTGTAGGCTCTGTATTTCATCATTCAATCATGGATAACGGTATAGATTTTAATACAGGATTATCACAACTGCCGGATGATTGATATTGAAATTGATATCTAAGTAATCTAAGTAATCTAAGTAATAAAAACGTTAATACGTGTCTTATTTGATATCGGCCTAGGTATCGTCCCTCGGTAACTTGGTGTCAGCCTTCGACCTTTGGTCTCGGGCTGATACCAAGTTACCTCGGGCCGATATCAAACAAGCCACGTATTAACCTCTAAGTAATACCATAGCCAGACCCCTGCATGTGTATCAGCATACACAACATAGTATTACCAAACTCCCCATATATGTTGATATTACATAGTCTTGACTAGTTCCCTGTGTTTCGATGTGTCTCGGAAATAGTTTCACATGTCCAGTGAACTGCATGCCTGTGGAACAGTCACAACTATTTCATACCTGAAAATCATGACTATACTATTCGCTGTTGTATCAACACAAAATTTGTGTTATTTCTAATTCCAGATACTACATGCTGCGCGAACATTAGCTGAGTATCCCGCCAGTAAGATCGCGAAGGAAAACCTAGATCTGTTCGCCGATGCCTGGGAGTCGCAGATTAATGATCTGTCTGTCCTCGTTAAGGAAGTGAACGATTTCTGTCAGGGCAAGACTGATCGTCTCGTGTATTTGTCTTTACCACGGCCAGGGGTAAGTTTTTTTAATTTTTAATGAATCCCATCGAGTGGCATTCTAAAATGTCACGGAAATGGATTTTATTTTATCACTTGTGTTAAAGTATATTTTTGCCTTGCTGATCAGCACCTGGCTCAAGCCCATATTGGCATTATCAGTCCTCACCGATAGGCAAGAGGGTATATAGTGTTAGTCCATGTACGCATGTACTAGAACCACATTTCATTTTCCATAACTTATGAACTCCTTCGATTTTGATAATATTTGGCCACAATGTGTGTCTAGGGATGGTGCTTTGTTTCGCATACGACCCGCGTCCGACCTCCCAAGATGAAGGTCCCTGAGTACTTTTGTTCACCTGGTTTGTAAAAAATGTTTTTGTATTATTTTGAGGGGATTAGCTTCGTAATAACGATGCCCTTGTTGCATCTGCATTAGGAGCTTCTGCCATTAGGGTGGCAGATTCCAGCCCCATTCTGACAATGACATTTTTACAAAAATAGATTTACGTTGAGATGGTTCAAATGCGTGGTCACAACATATACATTCATTGAGAAATAAGAAAAATAAAAATGAAATATTTAAAATATTTATATTGTATTTCGAATGTAATATGTTATTTATCTGATCTCTGTTAAATTGCAAAATGGTATGACACCACTATTTGCAAGTCTGAGTTTGAGAAATAAACACAAAGGTGTACATATAGATAAGCTGAAATACCGAATAATAACCATAACTGTTTGAACACCATTTGTTTTGGAAAACCCCTGTAGTTAGCGATTTCCCCCAAACAAATTGTATCCTTATTCATAGTTATTTGGATAAACCAGAACAGCTATGCTAACCGTAAATATTAGGACACTCTTTATTGCGGGAAACCATATATTTATTTGTGTTTCCCTGATTAAATTGTGTAATTATTACAGCAAATATGTATTATACCTCCGGTATACAAAGTTTGTCAATCGGTATATAGTTTTCGTCTGTCCGTTCGTCCGTCCGTCCGTCCGTCCATCAGATTTGCGTTAAAAAAATTATTTGTCGGTGCAGGCAGCGGCCAGTGGTATCTGAGAGCCTCTGCTAACTTGCCATAGTGTTTTGAGACCTGTCTGATTTTACTATACCTGTGCTGACAAAAAAGACCTTCCATCATTTCTAGTAACCAGTATACCCCCAGATCAGCGCAGTGTGTATCTTTGACATTTATGGTGATCAGCATATGCCCAGAACATGGATTTACATTTATTGAGCATAGGCTGCATATGCAGCCTATGCTCAATAAATGTGAATTCAGTAACGGCATAGTCTGATCAGTACCTACTCTGTCCATGTCTAGTCACTGCTGCAAACATAGGCCAGTCAGTGAAGATTCCCATCCAGGAATATTGTGCAAATGTCATAACGTCTATTTCTATACCACAGGTGCCAGGAAAAAATGGATGTATATAGTCTGTCATTATCTCCTCGCCGATAGGCAAGAGAGGATATAGCGTTAGTCCATGTACGTACGAACATACGTTAGTAACATCTTTCATTTTTCAATAACTTATGAACTTTTCTCTGATTTTGATAATATTTGGCCACAATGTGTGTCTAGGGATGGTGCGTTGTTTTGCATACGACCCACGTCTGACCGCCCAACAAGATCACTGAGGACTTATGTTTACCTTCTGTGTAAGGCAAGTGCATTAAAGTTTTTTTTGTTTGCCAGCGAGGGGATTATCTTCAAGTGTTTTGTTTGTTTGCCAGCGAGGGGATTATCTTCAAGTGTTTTGTTTGTTTGCCAGCGAGGGGATTATCTTCAAGTGTTTGTATCTTCAAGTGTTTTGTTTGTTTGCCAGTGAGGGGATTATCTTCAAGTGGTTTTGTTTGTTTTTGCCAGGAGGGGATTTATCTTCAGTTTGTTTTGTGGGGTTTGCCAGTGAGGGGATTATCTTCGTAATAACGATGTCCTTGTTATTACACAAGATATTTTCTTGGGATTTTTTTCCATTACCCAGGGCTCCAGATAAGCTTAAATACCCAATTAAGATTGCCAAACACCCAATTGAAATCAGAAGTAGCGAGTATCTAAAAGCAATAAAAATTATGTGGTACCTTTATCATGCTGCAGAAAACAATAAACAGACCACACATATAGCACATTTTTCTTATTTTCCATGAAAACACATTGTGGTATTTCATTAGAATTGTCTCCAGGGAGACAATTCTAATGAAATGCCAAGACATGTTTTCATTTTGAAGCAAAGTATTCAATAATTGCTGTCTGTTGATGTGTAAACAGTAGTGTGATTTTATTTTACCAAATTAACATTTTGAAATACCCATTGCTTCAGAAATGATGGAGTGACAATACTCAATTACTAATTCCTTATCTGGAGCCCTGATTACCTGTGTTTGATACCTCATAAGTTGTCATTTCTTTAAGGCAACCCAGACCAATCAGACAGTGAGTAACATCTATAGCAAATTCTTCTCTGTTTATTTTATTTATTCCACATACATTTATTTATAATGAAGTAAAAACATTTTCGAAAATTATACTAGTAACCAAGAAGTGTTTCTCCCTCCCCGAGGCTGTTCGTCTTGATGAATAACACTTTGACATCTAGAACCTGTGATTATAATGCTTTCTGTGTTTGCGCTCAGTTTTCATGCTCGACATCAGGAAGTATGATTGGTCGAGGCTGAGCTGTGCTCGGTCTCGACCTATCAAACTGCCTGATTTTGAGTTCAGATTTCGAGAACATACTTTAAAAGTATTGTACTTGGATTCCTTGGTCTCATTCAAGCATGAGATTGGAGTTTATACTCAGAAAGTTTATAATCATAGCTCTCTACTCATAAACATTGAAAATGACGGAGTCTACTGTCTGTTCCACGTTTTGCTGCTGACAAACTTTTGGCTATTAAGCACATTGAATCTAAAAAATATTTAAAAGTAAGTACTTTTTCATCAATAACAAAAAAAGTTACCCTCCCTAAAAAATTGTATTTCATGAAATTCCATCAAATATTGATTTTATTGCGAAAAAAACTATTTTCCTATGGGAATTTAACATGGGGAGTCAATTTCCAAAACTTTTGGAAATTGACTCCGAAACCTGGCGAGGTAGCTTGAAAATGATGTAACTAAGAAAACAAAAGTTAAATTTTGAAAATCTGTCTACAAATAAAAAAAATATTTAAAAAAATCTATTTTTAGCCCGCATGTTAAATTCCCATAGGAAAAACCTTTTTTCGCAATAAAATCAATATTTGATGGAATTTCATCAAATAATTTTTTTGGGGAGGGTGACTTTTTTGTTATTGATAAAAAAGTACTTACTTTTAAATATTTTTTATACCCCCACAAACAAAGTTTGTTGGGGGTATATAGGAGTCAGCTTGTCGGTCGGTCGGTCGGTCGGTCGGTCGGTCGGTCGGTCGGTCGGTCGTGGTCGTGGTCGGTCGGTCGGTCGGTCGGTCGGGTCGGTCGGGTCGGTCGGGTCGGTCTGTTGGAAAGTCCCTTCCGCTCTACATCTTCTACACCGATGCATGGATTATCAAATGGCTTGGCACAAATGTTTCTCATGATGAGAAGGTGTGTTGCGATCAATAACCATGCACCTACGTCCAAGGTGAAGGTCACAGTTTAAGTTCAAAGGTCAAACCTATCGAAATTCCCTTCCGCTCTATATCTTCTACACCGATGCATGGATTATCAAATGGCTTGGCACAAATGTTTCTCATGATGAGAAGGTGTGTCGCGATCAATAAAATAACCACGCACCTACGTCCAAGGTGAAGGTCACAGTTTAAGTTCAAAGGTCAAACCTATTGAAATTCCCTTCTGCTCTATATCTTCTACACCGATGCATGGATTATCACACTATGCCCAGGGTCAAGGTCACAGACTTGATGTGTTTGAAACCTTAACGCTCAGCTAAATGGCTTATAATCAAAAATGCCTCGTTTTCTTTGGCTGCCAGTGGGGGTTACCCCGGTATTCGTGTGCCGACAGGCCACATTTTTAGATTTAATGTGTTTAATAGCCAAAAGTTCGTCGGCAGCAGAACAGACAGTAGTAACCATACACTGCTGGGCAAAATATTTTTCTGTTGATACTTCAAGTTTAGTTTAGTGTGATGTACATGTATATAGTGTATACCAGACTAGTATCCTGATGTCAACTTTATCAGGTGAGGATAGGAAACGTGGAGTAATTCCGAGGCTTGTCGAGGAATTCCTTCCATTCTTAACCAAGGTGCATGATCACGTGGTTACCACAACAACAACAATGTCTGAAAGTGTTGAAAACGTGCCCACCCCAAAGTAAATATTATTTGATTTTTCCTTAATATGCCACAGATTTTGATGAAATATGGCGCAGCAAACGCGTCTCCATGACCTGCATTTGGTGGTCTCGGGATATCGGCTCATACTTACGTCATTTTTGCGAAGAATCAATTTCTGTGTAAGTATTGACAGTAAACACGGAAATAACAGATGTTTGGGCCAAAGTACCGAGACCACCAAATGCAGCTTAACAAGACGCGTTTGATGTGCCATATATCTTTAAAATCTGTTACATAATAAGGAAAATATAACAGAATACGTACCTTGAATCGGAGGCGCTGCTGGAAGTTTCAGTAATTGTTGTTGTTGTTGTAACCACGTGATCACCTTGTTAACCAAGCTTGATAAAAACTTTATACAAAAATCACTAGTCTGGTATTCTATTTATCAGGTAAACTGTAACCCGATGCAATGGGTTCGTGGCATATGGTTTACATTGACAGGATCACGTACTTGTTCATCATTACACTGGTCATTGTCAGTAACATCATGTGACGTTCATTTTACCAATTAAACGTCAGTAAAAGGTCTTTGTATCAACGCCTGATGCCGCAATTTGTTATCAGTCAACATGTATTCATTCAATGGGCAACTGTTTACCTGATATATTTTTGTACAGTGAAAGTCTGTGACTGTCTGTGGTACATTAAACCTGGATCTTATAGTCCTGTGACCTTTATCACATTACTTAATTGTGTATGCCCCTCTACTTAATTTTGTATGCCCCCCACACCTCTATCATACTGTTTGCAAACTGTAGATCCAGCTGAGCCATAATGTTTGCAAACAGTGTAGATCCAGCTGAGCCATAATGTTTGCAAACAGTCTAGATCCAGCTGAGCTGGCTCATCTCATCAGGATCTGCACCATTTGCATATATGTTTTTATTTCTAAATACATACCCCTTTCTGATAAATGGAATAGTCTGAAAAATAATATGGCAGTGTCCATTCTAGTTACTCGGGGGTGATAGGGTACAAGCAAATCAGGATCTACCCCTTTCACCCCTCAGCAGCTTTTGTGGACTATTCTCTGTTAATTTCTTGGTTATTGTATTAATCTGATATGGGTAATGCAAAAATACTGTCAGAACACTTCTACAAACAGTGCAGATACTGTTGAGGCTGCTCAGTAGTATATGAGATGGAAAGTGTGATATTGGTGTCACTATCAGATCTTGTCATGTATTTTAGTTCAGTTCTTCTTTTGTGATATCCAGTAAATGCATGCGACATATTCAGAGAAAACAGCTAGAACCACAGGGTAAGACTCGGACCCCAGATTTAGAAAATCGCTTGTTCAAAAAGTTACCCCACCCACCCACTTTCAATGATACAGTGAAACCTCTCTAAACCGGACACCAAGAGCATATGTGTCATCTCATTTTGAAATGTTTCTTGGTAGCTCATTTCAGATAATAATTCATGTTCATGATTGAAAAAGACATAAGTATGTTTCAGAATGGTCATATGCCTGATTTACAGTGGAACATCTATAAACTGGACACTCTGGGGACCTCCCAGGGTGTCCAGTTTAGAGAGGTTTCACTGTACATGGACATGATATGTATCATTCAAGTTGGTGGATTGGTTAACTTTTTTAATCAAAATTTGTGGATGGGGTAATTTTCTGAATCGAAATGGGTGGGTTTGATAACTTTTTGAATCAAAGTGAATGGATGGGGTAACTTTAAACATAAAGTGAATGGATGGGGTAACTTTAAACATAAAGTGGATGGATGGGGTAACTTTAAACATAAAGTGAATAATGGATGGGGTAACTTTAAACATAAAGTGAATGGATGGGGTAACTTTAAACATAAAGTGGATGGATGGGGTAACTTTAAACATAAAGTGGATGGATGGGGTAACTTTAAACATAAAGTGGATGGATGGGGTAACTTTAAACATAAAGTGAATGGATGGGGTAACTTTAAACATAAAGTGGATGGATGGGGTAACTTTAAACAGTGGATGGATGGGGTAACTTTAAACATAAAGTGGATGGATGGGGTAACTTTAAACATAAAGTGAATGGATGGGGTAACTTTAAACATAAAGTGGATGGATGGGGTAACTTTAAACATAAAGTGAATGGATGGGGTAACTTTAAACATAAAATGAATGGATGGGGTAACTTTAAACATAAAGTGGATGAATGGGGCTAACTTTTTTAATGAAAATGCGTGGATGGGTTAACTTTTTGTTTTGAATCAAAGTGGGTGGGGCGATATTTTGAATGAGTCCGAGTATTTCATCAGTGGCTAGAACCAGACAACACATGTGTTTTCCTACCGGTATATCCTTCACCTTTTTCCAGACTCCACATTATACAAATTGATTCAGCATGTTCTGTAGCCTATTTCGCCAAAATTTCAAGGTATACTTATCTTACTAAGTAAAATTTGAGGGAGGAATTTTCAATTTAAGGATTAATTTATTAATTTTTATTATACTGAATTTATTACATTATCACAGCCATCTTGGCTGTGATAATGTAATAAGTTCAGTATAATAATTCTGCATACTTTTAATCATCAAATATATTAAGTCGTTGGTTCTATATGAAATAATGCATTTCTGGAAAAATAAATGAATACTCCCTCAAAGTACACTTTGCTAGATAAGTATGGTCGGCAATTTTGATGAAATCTGCTCCTGGTAATCATGTTTGAGCCATTATTTAAGTATCCATTACCCAATTTAAACCAATTTTGTTAAATACTTTTAGCTCTCTATACGACAGCTGTTTTAAAAAATATAATTTGGGTTGGATACTTTTGTATGGGCATACATACCCACAGTTATTGTTTGGTGTTATAAAAACCTGATCTTCATGGCTTTGATTTTGTACTTGGACCCTGAACCTGAATGTCCCTGAAAATGTCACATATGTTTATATTATTACTGTGATCTTGTTATGTTTCCAATAGAGCATGTGTATTCAGGGCCCCAGTTAAGGTGCGTAATTTGATCAACTTTGGGGAGACTTTCGTTATTTCTTCGCCAAAATTGGCAAGTTGGGAGTGCTTTAGAATCGTCTCGATGAGACAATTCTAAAGCAATCCCAACTTGCCATTTTTCATGAATAAATAAGAAAAATACCCGGAATATTTGGTCCAATTACGCACCTTAACTGGAGCTCTTGTATTATATACTAGTTTGAGTTTATTCTCTATACATGTAAATCCTTCCTCTGGTACATTCTCTGAAAAAATGCACATCTTTGTTCCAGCTGAATATTTGATTCCTCTTCTCTTTGTATATGTTCAGTCGTCTACTTCACCAACATTGCAAAGTATACTTTTTAGCTCACCTCCATCGTCGTCCGTGAACATTTTCAAACGTCTTCTCCTCGGTAACCAAAGGTCGTTCTTTTATTAGAGATTTCAAAATTCTTCTTCACATGAACCGCTTGGCCCATGGTAGCCAAACTTAAAAGTTATGGTCCATGGGTGAAGCCTTTTCAGATTTGTTAAAATGGAGGTCATCGCTAATCCAAGATGGCCGCCGTCTAAAAATAGCATAAATTCTTAAAAAATCTTCTTCTCATGAACCGCTAGCTGGATTTCGACGAAACTTGGTAGGAATGATCGATGTACAATGCTCTTTCAAAATTGTTAAAATGCTGACCCCGGGGTCAAAAATGGGCATGGCCCGTGGGGTCAAATTGGGGTCAAATTTTATTTTTGACCGAATATGGTCATGTTATATATCAAATCGAAGGTATCAATGAGGTGGTCCCTCTGGTACATTTTTTGCCGAAATCGGATTGTTATGTCATCCAAGATGGCCTCCAAAATGTCAAAAGGTCGTTCTTTTATTAGAGATTTCAAAATTCTTCTTCACATGAACCGCCTGGCCCATGGTAGCCAAACTTAAAAGTTATGGTCCATGGGTGAAGCCTTTTCAGATTTATTAAAATGGAGGTCATCGCTAATCCAAGATGGCCGCCATCTAAAAATAGCATAAATTCTTAAAAATCTTCTTCTCTTGAACCGCTGGCCGGATTTCGACGAAACTTGGTAGGAATGATCGATGTACAATGCTCTTTCAAAGTTGTTAAAATGGTGACCCCGGGGTCAAAAATGGGCATGGTCCGTGGGGTCAAATTGGGGTCAAATTTTATTTTTGACCGAATATGCACATGTCAAATTGAAGGTATTGATGAGGCGATTGGTCTGGTGCAATATTTGTCGGAATCGGATGATTATGTCATCCATGATGGCCACCAAAAGATCCATTTATTCCAGATTTTGAACGTCATTTTCTCCGGAACCACATGGCCGATGCTGGCCAAACTTCATAGGAAGTTAAGATCCTTGGGTGAAGCATTTTCAGATTTGGTAAAATGAGAGTCATCGCTTAATCCAAGATGACCGCTATCTAAAAATAGCACAATTTTTTTTAAACACCTGAACTCAATGTCACATTCTCCTCTGGTGTTCATGGAGTCAGGTGAGCGAATTAGGGCCATCATGGCCCACTTGTTTAGAAAAGTATACTTTGAGGGAGAAATTTTAAATTTTAGGATAAATTTATTAGTTTTTATTATACTGAATTTATTGCATTATCACAGCCATTTTGGCTGTGATAATGTAATAAATTCAGTATTATAATTCTGCATACTTTTAATCATGACATATATGCAGTTGTTAGTTCTACATGAAAATGCATTTCTGGAAAAATAAATGATTACTCCCTGAAAGTGCACTAGATAAGTATACTTTGCAATTTTGATGAAATCGGCTACTGATCACTACGTAATTGTTATCGGTCGCATATTCAATTTCGAGCCAGCACCAGTGAGAGAAATTTGTTTAAAAATTCAATATGTGACCTACAACTTACTAATTGTTTTGCCGGCTCTGTCGTGTAACTCTGCCACTAAATGTGATTTTGAATTGCTATACTATTATGTCATATTATGTGGCGGTGTGACACGGAAGTAAGCGTGTGTGTGAGTGGTACCATGGTTTGTGTCTCGTGAAGTGACAAAAACAATGCATAACATCAGTTCTCAATATAGCGCTGTACGCATGGCAACATTTAATGATTAATATATATATTAGATATGTAATTAATTGAGACAAAATGCTGTGTTTTCATTGGTCGAGAAACAATAATCAAAGATACAACAAACTGTTCAAACTGGTTGTTCCAATATAGATCCAAGGGAAATGGATGTTCGCATAAGATATGTTGCGGCCAGTTTAGTTGTGCCTTTGCTCTCCACCATCAAATCATGCAATTAAAATATATTTCTGGCATCAGCAAATATTTTATCATTATTCAGATTGTGTGAAAGCACATGTTAATCAGGGTCTACAACTGTTGTAATGTTCCATTTGTTTATGGATGAATATTTGAAGTGAAAAGTATAGACCTTAATTATAAGCTTTTGTTTATCTGCCAGTTAAAGGTACATGCCCACGCAGTAGGCACAAAATGTTCTTTATATGAATTAAATAAGTGTATAATTATGTCACTATTCCACCAGTTCTAAAAATTAAGTGTGCCCGCTATACAAATATAATCATTTATTAATTATCAATTTACTGTTAGCGACGCGCGGCGTTAACAGTCTATTTTGATAATGTGCGGGACGACGACTTTCACATCACGGCTTGCTGTGCGCATGCGCAGTATACTACACGCGCCAGTAGGCTTCCCAATATGTAAACAAGAATACCAACATGTCGAAACGTCCAGGAGGGAAATTGTATGAAACGACGTCGGCCAAAAAAAAAGGCAAAATGTCTGAGGGACGGGCAGTACAGAGAGAGAGTGGTTAATATTGGCGACCAGATCACCAAATGGAAAGACAGTTACGTGGAGATTTAGATTTGGGCTCGAACAGAGATTTTTCTTCTCAACTTCCGATACTTCATTGCGCATGTCAAAGATGTGATATGATTGACTGTGTCACGTGACGCGTGTTGGTAAAAATAGCACGAGGTCGGAAAATACCCTTTCTGGTCTCGGCATATAAAATGCGATTTAACACCAATTAACACGCGCCGTAATTAAAAATAAGTCGTTAGTGGGTAGACAAATGACTCATATAAGGCATGACAGAAAATGAAAAGTGTAACCTGCTGCGTGGGCATGTACCTTTAATGTCAAACCATTACATTTCTAAACAATAACAGATAATTATAGAGGCAATCTGTTATGCAATAATCATGAAACAATTAATAATTCCAGCACAAAAATATTTGTACAATTCCCTAACATTTGATTGGCCCGTAGCAAGTCTCTGTCCAAAATTTATATCCCAGTAAACTCCCATGCCGAACTACTTCGTAACCATTAGGCGCAGTTAAAATCTTAAGAAAACGGAAAATAAACACATTTTCTTGATGAATTTATTTCAAATGCTGGAATTATAGGGAATGAATGGCATTTTTGTGGAATTTATCGGGGATATAAACTTGGAAAAGTCGCGGGAATACTGGACGAGGCCTTAAACAAATTACAATTTTCGAAAAAAAAAAAAAAAGTAAAAAATCTTTTTTTTTTAATTTATTTTCGAAAATTGTTATCGCTTCGTCCAATATTCCTGCGACTTTTCCAAGTTTATACCCCGATAAATTCCACAAAAGGCCATTCATTCCTATATTGACTTTAATAACTCGATCATTATATGGGTTATGTGTTTGATCGGCACAGCCTGATCAGGTGCAACTCTGTCAATATACTTTACCTCCACAGTGACTGTTAGTTGAACAGACTATTAACCCTTTCACTCGTAAGTAGCTGGAATGGATTACGATAGGCTAATTTTGCAACAAATCCAATCATCACAAAATGATTTTCATTTCATTTTTGAAAATGCGGGTGTTTTTGTTCTCAAAAATATGAAAATTACTTGGAAAAAGTGCAGATCCTGATGAGACGGCTCGTCACGATCTACACTTTTTGCCAATACCACTTTACAGAAGAAAGGGTTAAATCCAGATTCTTCATGAAGCATTTTACCTCTTGGGCCCAGTTGCTCAAAACCTCTGTTAGCTTAAGGGACTAATAATTCCAGCACAGAAATATTTACACAATTCCCTAACATTTGATTGGTCCGTAGCAAGTCTCTGTCCAAAATTTATATCCCAGTAAACTCCATGTCAAACTACTTTCCGTAACCGTGAGGCGCAGTTAAAATAATTCTTAAGAAAACAGAAAATAAACACATTTTCTTGATGAATTTATTTCAAATGCTGGAATTATAAGGAATGAATGGCCTTTTTGTGGAATTTATCGGGGATATAAACTTGGAAAAGTCGCGGGAATACTGGACGAGGCCTTCCGGCCTTCGTCCAGTATTCCCGCAACTTTTCCAAGTTTATACCCCGATAAATTGCACAAAAAGGCCATTCATTCCTATATTAACTCCTTGTTAAAGGTACCTGCCCACTCAGTAGGCACAGACTGTTCTTTATATCAGAGATATCATCCAGAACATTTTCTGGCAAAAAAAACCCCATTCATTCACCATTACCCCACATATTGATTGGCATTATTATACATTTTATATCAGATGTAAATTTCCACACTGATATCAGGGACGATAACCGTGTTTCCTTAAAATATTAATGGACATTACTATCTATTCTCTGTATTATTTTTGGATGTGCAATGATCATACTTTATAATCTTTTGAAAATATAATTTTTTCAGGTGACACATTTAATTAGTATAAATAATTAAAAAATATCATGCCTCATTTGCATATGAAAATAGCCTGATACCACCGCACGTCACTATCAGTAAAATAAATAGAATGTATTACTAAATGATTATGTCTGTATAGCGGGCCCTCGTAATGTTTAGAACTGGTGGAATAGTGACACAATTATACACTAATTTAATTCCTATAAAGAACAGTTTGTGCCTACTGATTGGGCATGTACCATTAAGGATTTAATAGTCTGTTAAGCTAAGAGGCTTACGCAACTGGGCCCAGCTGTTAGCTTAATGGACTGTTATTTAAATCCTTAACAGTATTAAGGATTTAACAGTCCATTAAGCTAACAGAGGGTTTGAGCAGCTGAATAACAAACAGTTTTGATCAGTCTCTGATTGTATGAGTACAGATGATGATCTACACTCAGAGCTACAGTTAAGGTGCGTAATTTGACAAACTTGGGGTGAAATTTTGTTATTTTTTAATCAAAAATGACAAGTTGGGAGTCCTTTAGAATCGTCTCATTGAGACGATTCTAAAGCACTCCCAACTTGCCATTTTTGATGGAGAAATAAGAAATTTACCTCCAAATTACGCACCTTAACTGGAGCTATGTACACTTGCCACCAATGTACTATGGTCTCTGTTCACAGCCGGCAGCCCATTTTACAAATCTAAATAGAAATAACAAGATTGAATCACTGTAAATGTTAACATGCTTTATCTGCCATTAAAGGACTCATTGTGTGACATATTTATTTTCAGAAACACGGCACTACGACTAAGCTGCTACGACCTGCGAAGTTGGACGCTGAGGTAAAACATGTTTTTAACCAACATGGACATATGAGATACGCCATGCGATTTTGTACCTTAGGAAATCTGCGTAATTTCCTTAAATACGTTTACAAAATTTACAATATTTTTCATAATTTAAGTCAATAGTTGAGAAACATTTTCAGTGTACGTGCGGAATTATATTCAAATTTTGTCAACTTTTGACACCATTGACGGAAAGTATTGTAAATTTTGTAAATATATTTCATGAAAGTACACAGATGTCCGAAGGTACAAAATCAGATGGTGTGTCTGATAAGATATTTCATGAAAGTACACAGATGTCCGAAGGTACAAAATCAGATGGTGTGTCTGATAAGATTATGTAGATACATATATTTCATTATGTATTTCATGTATTTCACTAAATGATGTACTAAGAACTAAGAAATTTATAAGTACAAAATGAAAATTTTCAATTAACATTTGCAGTGCCAACTGATGCTGGCAAATATTTTGTGGATGTGTTCACACTTCGTGGCTTTACAGATAGCTGGAAAACGATACTATCAGCAACAGCATTAGCGTGAGAAAAAAATTCAAAGATTCATACGAACCGTTGTATAATTCAAAGTTGAGTGAAACGGTATTCCAAATGTACATGAATTAAAAATATTAGATTTTTTCAAGGCACAGTCACGTATATGCTACTCATTGACGATTTGTGTGTTTTGTAATCAGGAACAGGCGAAGATCGCGAAGCTGGGTCTGGAGATGAAGCTGATCACATCAGAGATGGACGCTGAGACGGACAAATGGGAGGAGCCTGATAACGACATCGTGAAACGCGCGAAAAACATGTCCAGGTTTGTGGTTACAGTGGAACCTCTCCAAACCGGACACCCTGGGAGGTGCTGGGAGGTCCCCAGGGTGTCCGGTTTAGAGATGCTCCACTGTAAATCAGACATATGACTATGCCAAAGAATGCGGCTGTGCTTTGTGAACTGGAACAGGCATTATCATCATAAATATACAACAATGAAACGCATAAAATAAAGGATACACGGACTGCCTACGTGTCCGGTTTAGAGATGTTCTATTGTATATCAGGTATATAGCTGGGCATTGACCGAATACGCACTGACTGGTAACAAAATGATGTATATGGCATTGCAGTGGATACAGTGTATCATGATTAACCCTTTCACCCCTAAGTATCTGGAATAGATTTTCATATTTTAATTTTGCAACCAATCCAATCGTCACAAAATAATTTTTAGACTAGTCCATTTATGAAAAGGTGGTGTTTTTGTTCTTAAAAACAGGAAAATTACTTGCAAAGAGTGCAGATCCTGATGAGATGGCTCATTATGAGCCGGCTCATCTGGATCTACACCTTTTGCCAATACCACTATACAGACCTGTGGTGTTGAAAGGGTTAATCCATATTCAAAAACTATGTTTTATGGGTCCAACATCGTCACATTTACATCAACCAAATAAGATCAGTGCAATGATTCATCATCAAATCTGCGTTCCATTCAATGAAAAAAAAAGCAACGTTACACATGTGTCTTTCATAGAGCAAAATGTTAGCAAAATAGCAACACTATTGTGAAGCACACAAACTAAACTGTCTATGTTTGTCTCACCCATATTAGTGGACAGAAGATATTCAACATTTGGATTGTTGTCGTGACTACATCGGAATTGTGATCGCTACGATCACAATTCCGGTGTAGTTGTGACAACAATCCAAATGTTGAATATCTCCTGATCTGTTTGTCAGATCATTACCAAACTTCATCAACAGTTTCCTTACATTGATGGCTATCTGTCCAGTGTGATTTAGCTGACCTTGATCTTGGTAACCTTCACCTTAGTGTCAATAATTTTTGACTTGCATCCAAATTTTGATCAGCTGGATCATTACCATACTTCTTCAACCCTTTTCTAACATTAATAGTTATTCATCCTTTGTCATTCAGCTTCATCAATACCTTCCTCACATTGATGGCTGGCTACCTTGGTGACGTTGACTTTTCTGTCAGCAATGTTGTATGTCCAAATGTTTAATATCTCTTGATCCGTTACCAAACTTCATAAATAGCTTCCACACATGTGACTTTTACCTTGGTGACCTTGACCTTTGTCGGTTAGACACTCGCCTGCGATTGCCTTGATTAAAATTGTGTGCTTACTTTTCACAACACTGGATTTCAAATGGTGTATTGTGAGTTCTGATATGTTCATTCACATTATATTACTCTTATCAATGGACGTAAGAATGAATGAATGTACTGTATTTAATTTCTTCTACAGCATGGCGTTTTCCATGTATTTGTTCACACGTGGAGATGGTCCTTTAAAGACAACACAGGATCTGTTCGTTCAGGCGGAATATTTTGCTGAAGAGGGGAAGAAATTATACAAGACAGTCAGAGACTTCTCATTAAAGGTAGGTACAGTGGAACCTCTCTAAACCAGACATTTATGTGATCATTTGTCTCATGTGATAATGCCTGTTCGTGATCGCACATCACACAACTATGGCTCAGAATGATCAAATGCCTGATTTACAGTGAAACCTCGCTAAACCTGACACAGGGTGTCCGGTTTAGCGAGGTTTCATTGTACATCAAAGATGGTTCTGTAGAAAGAGGGATGGATCGTGGTCTAGGGGATATGACATTGGGCTTCAATACTGGAGGTTGTCAGCTCAATCCTCACCCTATGTGTGAACAATACTTTCATTGTATTTCTATCTCACTGGTCTGTCGGATGAGACTTTAAACTGTGGTCCCGTCTCAATATGACCTTTTTTTCAATAGAGAAGTTTCTATTGTACGACTAATTTGAGCACTTCTTGTTTCTTTGTCATTTGCAATCATGAACAGATATTATCATCAGAGATAGTTGACAGTGAAACCAATACACACTCATATTTTTATACACATATTTTCTACCATATTTAATGTTGAATGAATGGCCTATAAAGATACCAGGCTTGTGAATTTTGATTCTTACACGTTTCCAGGCCTCACTTGATTATCCATAGTTTCATTCTTAGGCCCCCTCATGCGGCTTTCATCCCCAAGGCAATTAAATTGCAAATATTTGGTGGTCGGACCAGGCGGCGGCCGGGGGTATCCGTAAGTCCCTGCTCACTTGCTCTAGTATTCTATATCAAGTAACTTGCATATAAAAAGTAGCAGGCTAGTGTGTTTTGATTCCTACACATTTCCGAGTCTCACCTGATAAGTTTGATATCAAAATACACTAGCCTGCTACATCATTCCAGGTGCTCGGCTTGAAAACAGTAAGAATTCTGAAGTGAACAATTCCTACACGTTTCCTAGCCTCGTCTGATAAGCTTCCTATCAACATACACTAAGCTGGTATAATTCTGTATTACTCAAGGTGCCAGCTTGCCCACAGAAAGATGAGCTATTGGCCCATGTAGAGAGGATCCCAGCCTGCTGTCATAAACTACAAACCACTCTGAAGTCCACGACGTACGGTAAATCTGCTACGTTCAATAAGGTACACTTTACATTTCTGTCACCTATATTATGGCAGGTGACACTGCTGAGATATTGCGGGGTTCAAGTGATTATAAATAACAATTGTGATGCTTTAGTTTACACAAATGATTAATAATTATCACAATGATGATCAAGTGATCACTGATGTTTGAGTGATTACAATGGTATTTGAGTGATTACAATGGTGTTTGAGTGATCACAATCATGTCTTAGTGATCACAATGATTTTTGAAGTGACACATGGTTTGATGTCACAATCATTTAGTGATCACAATCATGTTTTGAATAATCACAAGCATAGTTTGAGTGATCACACATGTGAATTTTGATCACAATGTAACAGATGGCATTATCAATCACAGTGACGTTTGAGTATCACAATGCATAAAGTAATTCATGACATAGTGATTACAAGATGTTTGAGTGATCACAATCAAGTTTGAATATCACATGTTGTACAAGTGCAAATGGCAAAATGATCACAGTGACGTTTGATGATCACAATGGCATTAAAATAATTTACAATGACATTAAAGTGATTACAATGATGTTTGAGTGATCACAATCATGTTTGAATGATCACAATGGTGTCACACAATGACATTAAAGTGATCACGGTGACGTTTGAGTGATCACAATGACATTAACGTGATCACAGTGATGTTTGAGTGATCACAATGGCAATTAAACGATTCACAGTGAAGTTTTGACACAATCAACAAACTTGACATTAACGTGGGATCACAAGGTGACGTTTGAGTGATCTCAATGGCATTAAAGTGATCACAGTGACGTTTGAGTGATCACAATGACATTAAAGTGATCACAGTGATGTTTGAGTGATCACAATGACATTAATGATTACAATGATGTTTGAGTGATCACAATGGCATTAAAGTGATCACAGTGACATTTGAGTGATCACAATGACATTAACGTGATCATAGTGATGTTTGAGTGATCACAATGGCATTAAAGTGATCACAGTGACGTTTGAGTGATCACAATGACATTAAAGTGATCACAGTGACGTTTGAGTGATCACAATGACATTAAAGTGATCAAAATGACGTTTGAGTGATCACAATGAACGTGATCACAGTGACGTTTGAGTGATCACAATAACATTAAAGTGTCACAGTGACTTTGAGTGATCACAATGACATTAACCAGGTCACAGTGACGTTTGAGTGATCACAATTTGACATTAGTTGATCACATGACGTTTGAGTGATCACAATAAAAGTGACGTGAGTTTGATCACAATGCATTACGTGATCACAGTGACGTTTGGTGATCACAATGACAATTAAACGTATCACAGGACGTTTGGTGATCACAATGACATTAACATGATCACAGTGACGTTTGAGTGATCACAATGACATTAAAGTGATCACAGTGACGTTTGAGTGATCACAATAGTGACGTTTGAGTGATCACAATGACATTAAAGTGATCACAGTGACGTTTGAGTGATCACAATGACATTAACGTGATCACAGTGACGTTTGAGTGATCACAATGACATTAACGTGATCACAGTGACGTTTGAGTGATCACAATGACATGATCACAATGACATTAAAGTGATCACAGTGACGTTTGAGTGATCACAATGACATTAAAGTGATCACAGTGATGTTTGAGTGATCACAATAACATTAATGTGATCACAGTGACGTTTGAGTGATCACAATAACATTAATGTGATGACAGTGACGTTTGAGTGATCACAATGACATTAAAGTGATCACAGTGACGTTTGAATGATCACAATGACATTAAAGTGATCACAGTGACGTTTGAGTGATCACAATGACATTAAAGTGATCACAGTGACGTTTGTGTGATCACAATAACATTAAAGTGATCACAGTGATGTTTGAGTGATCACAATAACATTAAAGTGATCACAGTGACGTTTGTGTGATCACAACATTAAAGTGATCACTTGAATGATCACAATGACATTAACGTGATCACAGTGACGTTTGAGTGATCAAAATGGCATTAAAGTGATCACAGTGACGTTTGAGTGATCACAATGGCATTAACGTGATCACAGTGACGTTTGAGTGATCACAATGGCATTAAAGTGATCACAGTGATGTTTGAGTGATCACAATGGCATTACAGTGATCACAGTGACATTTGAGTGATCACAATGACATTAAAGTGATCACAGTGATGTTTGAGTGATCACAATGACATTAACGTGATCACAGTGACGTTTGTGTGATCACAACATTAAAGTGATCACTTGAATGATCACAATGACATTAACGTGATCACAGTGACGTTTGAGTGATCACAATGGCATTAAAGTGATCACAGTGACGTTTGAGTGATTACAATGGCATTAAAGTGATCACGGTGATGTTTGAATGATCACAATGACATTAAAGTGATCACGGTGATGTTTGAGTGATCACAATGACATTAACGTGATCACAGTGACGTTTGAGTGATCACAATGGCATTAAAGTGATCACAGTGATTTTTGAGTGATCACAATGGCATTAAAGTGATCGCAGTGATTTTTGAGTGATCACAATGGCATTAAAGTAATACAATGACATTAAAGTGATTCCAATGATGTTTGAGTGATGACAATGACATTAAAGTGATCACAGTGACGTTTGAGTGTTCACAATGGCATTAAAGTGATCAAAATGACGTTTGCGTGATCACAATGACATTAATGTGATCACAATGACATTCGAGTGCACAATGACATTCGACATTAAAGTGATCACAATGACGTTTGAGTGATCACAATGACATTAAAGCGATCACAATGAAATTCCAGTGATTATGACATTAAAGTGATCACAATGACATTACAGTGATCATGACATTAAAGTGGTCACAATGACATTACAGTGATCATGACATTAAAGTGATCACAGTGACGTTTGAGTGATCACAATGGCATTAATGTGATAAAAAATGGTGTTTGAGTGATCACAATGACATTAAAGTGATCACAATGACATTACAGTGATCATGACATTAAAGTGATCACAATGACATTACAGTGATCATGACATTAAAGTGGTCACAATGACATTACAGTGATCATGACATTAAAGTGGTCACAATGAAATTCCAATGATCATGACATTAAAGTGGTCACACTGACATTACAGTGATCATGACATTAAAGTGGTCACAATGACATTACAGTGATCATGACATTAAAGTGATCACAATGACATTACAGTGATCATGACATTAAAGTGGTCACAATGACATTCAAGCGATCACAATGACATTCCAGTGATCATGACATTAAAGTGATCACAATGACATTACAGTGATCATGACATTAAAGTGGTCACAATGACATTGAAGTGATCACAATGACAATGACATTCGGGTGATTAAAGTGGTCACAATGACATTAAAGTGATCACAATGACATTGAAGTGATCACAATGACATTCGGGTGATCACTATTATATTAAAGTGGTCACAATGACATTCAAGTGATCACAGTGACGTTCAAGTGATCACAATGACATTACAGTGATTACAGTGTTGTTTGAGTGATCACAATGGCATTAAAATGATCACAATGACATTCACAATGATGTTCGAGTGATCACAATTATGTTCAAGTGTTGGTGCATGTTAGAATTTAATGTTTTATTTTATTTGAATTTGTTGCATTTATACAGGTTGATGGTGCTATCCAAGAAACCAAGAACCTGATGAATGCTATAGCGAAAGTGGTCACCACTTGTTTTATTTGTGCTACAAAGGTACGTATTCGCACGGGATCAAAATAAAAATATTGTTTATTCAACAATCCTTTGAACACAATTATTGTAAATCATGTAAAAAGTAACAGATCCATATTGTCATTCGTATAATTAAAATTATAGTTTTAAAAAAACTATGTCTGTGTTTATTTCCAGTTTAACATTGACTACAGAACATCACCCAGTCTCACCCAGTCCTGGAGGGGTCAGAGGTCATTTGAAAGGTCATTTGAGGGTCCTGCCAGTGATTCAGAATCGATGTTTAGTTCCCATTCCGACTATATGAGCTCATCATCTAACCGTCTAGTCAGCAGTGGAACAAGCTTTGAAGCATAGCAAAGGACAGAAATGTTAGAACCATGCGCTTATTCCAACGGCAAATGATTACCACGATTCTGAGCATTTTAAAAAAAAGAAATTGGGTGTGCATATAGTCACTAAGTTGGCTTGAATCTTCATATACTTATTTGCCATCATTCATATTTTCATTCTATAGCCCTCTCATGTGGCCCCTTAACCAGAAATGTCTGTCTAACTTACAGCCAGAACGCACAAAGGTAATTACACTGTCAAACAGAAGCGGCATGTTGTACATAAATCCTATATATGCATGGCTAAGTAATTCAGCAAATGGTCAATAATAATTACAGTTGTAATCAGGTATAAATTATTAGGACCCCGCCGAGAATCGGCAGTGCCCTATAGGTTTTGTCCTGTCTGTCCGTCTGTCTGTCTGTCTGTCTGTCTGTCTGATTATGTTTTGAAGGTTTTTGTAAGTTTCTCAAATCACCTATTATTTCTGTTTGCCTTCAGCTAATATCTCCATATTTCACAAATGCATTACTTAGTAACTATGCATCATTTCACATTAATACAATTACCCTCGCTGCTGGTTGTACGTCCGTCCGTCTGTCTGTTTATTTATTTGAATGTTTTTGTTAGAGTTTCTCAAATCACCTATAATTTCTGTTTGCCTTCAGCTAATATCATACAATTACCCTCACTACTGATTGTAAGTCCGTCCGTTGGTCTGTATATTTATTTGAATGTTTTTGTTAGAGTTTCTCAAATCACCTATAATTTCTGTTTGCCTTCAGCTAATATCATACAATTACCCTCACTACTGATTGTAAGTCCGTCCGTTGGTCTGTATATTTATTTGAATGTTTTTGTAACAGTTTCTCAAATCACCTATGATTTCTGATTGCCTTCAGTTAATATCTTCATATTGCACACATGCATTACTTAGTAACGATACATCCTTCCACATGAATATAATTACCCTCGCTACTGATCGTACGTCCGTCTGTCTGTTTATTTATTTGAAAGTTGTTGTGACAGTTTCTCAAATAGGGGCCCTAAGTTACTAGTTTCTTAAGTAAACAAAACAGATATTATTCTTATGTGTCAAATTGTACAATAATAACAGTAATAAAACCACCATAAAGAATATAATTCCAGCACAAAAATATTTACACAATTCCCTAACATTTGATTGGCCCGTAGCAAGTCTCTGTCCAAAATTGATATCCCAGTAAACTACCACGCCAAACTACTTTCCGTAACTGTGAGGTGCAGTTAAAATAATTCTTAAGAAAACGGAAAATAAACACATTTTCTTGATGAATTGATGAATTCTTGATGATAAGTTCCACAAAAAGGCCATTCATTCCTATAGTGGTACTCATCCTCAACTTCATTCATTCCTATAATGTATATTGATTCATTAATATCCCTAATTACTATTGATAATACACGGTGAAATTAAAGGGGAGTAATTATGTTAATTTCATGAAAATAGAAAATGTCATTGACATGGTATTGGAAAAAAGTGAATAAATACGTTTTAAGAGATTTATTGTTTCATGTAAGTGTTGTTTTGAAGAGATAGATGTCCCATTGACATGCAATATGAAGGAAATTGTGATACTTAAATGATTTGATTGATTTTTAAATGCATAACTGCGCCAGTTGGCATAGAAAGAATTGACAGAAAGTTCATTTGTTTGCGTTCTGGCTGTAAGTCGCTCTTCGTTACAGACGTGAGATTCGGGTTGGTGGCCCCTGTGCTAAAACTCAAGGCCAAGTGACATTTGGGCACTTGACAAGAGTTTGAATGTGAATAATTAATCTACAGAAAAGTGTGATTTTAAATATCAAATGTGAGAAACACATTATTGCGAAGAAATTATTCCTTTGTTCACTGTCCATTGTTCTGAGCCACATTGTGCTTTCCAGTAGCCTATTTCACCAACATTGCAAAGTATACTTTTCTAGCAAAGTATACTTTGAGAGAGAAATTTTCAATTTTAGGATAAATTTATTAATTTTTTATTATACTGAATTTATTACAATAAAAATGGCTGTGATAATGTAATAAATTCAGTATAATAATTCTGCATACTTTTAATCATCAAATATATGTAGTGGTTAGTTCTATATGAATAATGCATTTTGGGAAAAATAAATGATTACTCCCTCAAAGTATACTTTGCTTAGTAAGTATACTTTGCAATTTTGATGAAATCGGCTACAGGGGCGTGTTTCACTAAACTTTGTAGGACTAAAATGTTCGTAAGTGCACAATTATGATAGTCTGTAAATTTCAGCCTATGTTCAATAAATGTAAATCCATCAATTGATATTTGTGTGTAATTTTCACATTAACAATGTTTTCTTGTAAACAGATTTACACTTGTTGTTAAGGAGTAAGCGACTTTTTGAGACTTTATCAGAGAATAATTCCAGCACAAAAATATTTACACAATTCCCTAACATTTGATTGGTCCGTTGCAAGTCTCCGTCCAAAATTTATATCCCAGTAAACTCCATGCCAAACTACTTTCCGTAACCGTCAGGCGCAGTTAAAATAATTCTTAAGAAAACGGAAAATAAACACATTTTCTTGATGAATTTATTTCAAATGCTGGAATTATAAGGAATGAATGGCCTTTTTGTGGAATTTATCGGGGATATAATTCCAGTATTCCCGCGACTTTTCCAAGTTTATACCCCGATAAATTGCACAAAAAGGCCATTCATTCCTATATTAAACTTCTGTATTCCACTATATATATAATACTTGCTGAAAGCCTTTCAATTCAGTTGCGCTTGTAAAAGATTATACCCTGATAAATTGTTAAAAATATGTTTATTTCTATAATAAATGTTAATAATTGGAAAAATGGAGTTAATGGCAATGGTGGCCAGTCTAGCTCCTGATCTGCCCATGTAATATACAGGGGGAAAGTATGAGAGGCAAACTATTTTCTGAATGGTACGTGGACCATTTTGGCATAGTAACAACCCGGTGTTTGATTGGTCAGCCATTTCACATCAGATATTCATGTTATGTACATCGTATCAATGCAAACATTTCCATTAGATTCACCCTTTCAACACACAGGTTGAAGTAACGGACCGAGGTCTATAAATACATCAAATATGCCTAAAAGCATCAATAAATGGGGGAAAAAAAGCTAATTTTTTTTTTACTCCCTCCATATAGATTTATAGACCTCGGTCCGTTACTTCAACCTGTGTTTCAACACTACAGGGACCCGTTTCAATAAACGTTGAACAAATAAAATGTTCGTAAGTGCAAAATTATAATATTCGGTAAATTTCACATTAACAATGTTTTCTTGTATTAAAACAGTTTATAGTGGATTTACATTTATTGACTCAATAAATGTACATCCATCAATTGAAATTTCCAGACGAACAGACATTTGCACTTACGAACATTTTAGTCGTACAAAGTTTAGTGAAACGGCCCCCTGACCTCTTGAGCAGTAGCCGATTTCATCAAAATTGCAAAGTATACTTATCTAGCAAAGTATACTTTGAGGGAGTAATCATTGATTTTTCCGAAATTCATTATTTCATACAGAACTAATGATTGCATATATTTGATGATTAAAACTATGCAGAATTATTATACTGAATTATACTGAATTTATTACATTATCACAGCCAAAATGATAATGTAATAAATTCAATATAATAAAAATTAATAAATTTATCCTAAAATTGAAAATTTCTCCATTAAAGTATACTTTGCTAGGAAAGTATACTTTGCAATGTTGGTGAAATAGGCTACAGGGCTTGCAACGTTGGAGATCCAGAAGAGCCGATTCATGACGATCCGTCTCATCAGGATTTGCCCTGTTTGCACGTAATTTTCATATCAGGAAAAAACAACAACACCCTTTTCATAACTGAACTAGTCTGAAAATCGTTCAGTGACAATTTCATTGTTTGAAAAATTAACATATGACAGTTTACTCTAGTTATTTAGGGTTAAACAGGTTAACCATTTACCAACACTGGTGGTTTTTTGACCAGTGAAAATTACGTTCATCCTGCACATGTGCACAGTCTGATCGTTGTCTACATTGTTCTCAGTTTGAACAGTACAGATTACTGCTGTGGTGTAATGTAGCAGATCATGGTTTAATCTATGCAGAAATAATTTGTCATCAATTAACTTCATTTATTAGTTAATTATCATCAACTGCTACATTTAATAGTGAATTCCGTGAAATCAATATTATAGCTTTGTGTATTTTATATCACTGCTAATATATGTATGTGTGTGTGACTGGAGAAATTGGGCTTATGGGTTTTGTGACCAGTGTAGATCCAGATCAGCCTATCTGATCTGGATCTACACTGTTCGCCATTCCATCATTGAAATAGCCATCATGCTTACAATACATATCGTTATGAGGCTACAGGAGTGTGCTATTTAACAGGAGCCGCACTGGTCACAAATCACATAAGCTCCATTTCTCCAGTCACATCCACATATTTAATCCCTTCATCTGTCTGATGGTAAAACGTTCTGAGCATATAAAATGTATTCAAATATTTTACTCAAATTAGAGTAGTATGATTAGTTGAGTCTGAGTTCTAGTCATTCTCGGCCAAACAAACTACTTTATAGGTGTTTCCCAAAACAAATTGAGACACGCCATGTGATTTTGTACCTTCAGACATCTGCGTAATTTCATGAAATATGTTTACAAAATTTACAATATTTTTCGTAAATGGCGTCAAAAGTTGACAAATTTTTCAGAGTAAACATGTATTCTAAAAAATTTGTCAACTTTTGCCTTTATTTATTAAAAATATTGTACATTTTGTAACCATATTTAACCCTTTCAACACCACAGACCTCTATAGAGACAATGTTTGCAAACAGTGCAGATCCAGATGAGCCGGCTCGTAACGAGCCGTCTCATCAGGATCTCCACTGTTTGTTAATAATTTTAAATGTCGTACAGATTACTCTTTTAGAAGAATGGGATAATTTGAATGAACAAAATTAATGAAATTGGCATGGAACATCCTATTAAGTTACTTGGTGTTGAAAGGGTTAATGAAATTACGCAGATATCCAAAGGTACAAAATCACATGGCGTGTCTCAATTTGTTTTGGGAAACACCTATAAAGTAGGTTTCCAAACAAATTGTATCCAAATTCATTGTTATTGTGACAAACCAGGACAGCCATATTAACCCTAAATATTGGTCCACTCTTTCTGGTGGGAAACCGTATACATATATGTATATATAGTTCCCAGGATAATAGGGATGGGATGTGGCGTAGGGGTTACAACACCTGACTTCAAATCCGTAGGCTGTTGGTTCAAACCTCGCCTTAGGCATAAATAAAATACTTTCATAGTATTTCCATCCCACTAGTCCTTTGAATGAGACTTGAAACCGATGGTCCGTCCCTAATTTACCTTAGCTGTTGCTGGGACGTTAAACACATTTTCTTTCACTTTTTTTTCCCATGATAAAGTGGACCAGAATATTTAAGGTTATTACGGTAATCTTGGAGGCTGATTAATGTATGCTAGCTTCCATGTGTTATTGCTTTGCATATATATATGTCTCTTCATGTTCTTGTAAAAGTGTGAATATGTGGCTGCGACTGGAGAAATGGGGCTTATAGGTTTTGTGACAAATATTGATCCAGATCAGCCTGTGCATCCGCAGTCTGATCATGATCTGCTCTGCTCACCATTCCATCAATGAAACACATGTCATGGTTCTAAATTTCAATATAGTTCGTGATCAGGCTACAGGAGTGCTATTTGATCAGCAACTACATTGATCACAACTCCCATAAGCCCCATTTCTCCCGCACAGCCATATATATGTTTGCTTACGTCTTGCCAGGATATTTTACAGTCCCTACTAACCCATAGAAAATTTATTTATTAGTCTAAAGATATTTCACATTGTATTTATTTCAGTATGTTTACATTGTCATTTCGCTGTACATGTCAAGTCCCTACCTCACCAATTGCATTTAAGGTTCAATAAATACGTTAACCCCGGTATGTTGATAAAGATTGGTTAACCCTTCGAACCCGAAAGCCTGCTATAGCAGTTTATGCAAATAGTGCAGATCCAGATGAGACCCGTCTCGTCTGGATCTGCACTTTTTTGAAAGTAATTTTCATATTTTTGAGAACAAAAACACCCCCTTTTCATAAATGGACTAGTCAGAAAACCATTTTGTGACTGGTTGGATTGGTTTGGTTGCAAAATGAACATATCAAAATCCATTCCCTTATGGCTTTCCATGCTCTAGACGGCAAACCACTGTTCAATGAATTGCGACAACACAACTAAAATCAGATAAAATTTAATTTTCACACCAATGATTGTTAGTTATGTATTGTTACACATCTGCCGTTGTTCGACGGACAGTGCGTGCTGTTTGACCATGGCTGTAGACAATGCTTGTTCCGGGGCCGAGCCTAAACATACGTAATGCATGTGTCTTGTGACACTGAAATTTTAAAATTGATGTGGAGGATGGGGCACCTGCATAACGTGACATGTACTGCGGCACCGGAATATGTATACGTAAATCAGCTGATGAAATGGAATGGGCTATCAAAGTACCGAAAGTACTGCATATAGGCTCAAATTGCATATTTCTGACGGAAATGTAACAATAACATTAGAGGAACTGTCTGAACCCACGGCATATGGGGTTCAACAGCTCCCTCGTGCCATGGCAATTGTTTACCCACGGCTGGACATGGTCGAATGATAATTCCAGCACAAAAATATTTACACAATTCCCTAACATTTGATTGGCCCGTAGCAAGTCTCTGTCCCAAATTTATATCCCAGTAAACTCCCACGCCAAACTACTTTCCGTAACCGTCAGGCGCAGTTAAAATAATTCTCAAGAAAACGGAAAATAAACACATTTTCTTGATGAATTTATTTCAAATGCTGGAATTATAAGGAATGAATGGCCTTTTTGTGGAATTTATCGGGGATATAAACTTGGAAAAGTCGCGTGAATACTGGACGAGGCCTTCCGGCCTTTGTCCAGTATTCCCGCGACTTTTCCAAGTTTATACCCCGATAAATTGCACAAAAAGGCCATTCATTCCTATAGTAAACTCTTCGCTGCTTTGATATCCCCAGTTATATGTGGGGAAATGTATTCTGCAGTTTAGCAATTAACACTTTGTGTTGGACACAGTGTCAATTATTCATATGAGACACGCCATGTGATTTTGTCCCTTCGGACATCTGTGTAATTTCATGAAATATGTTTACAAAATTTACAATATTTTTTCATAAATAAATTCAAAAGTTGACAAAATGTTCAGAGTACATTGAATGTACTCTGAAAATGCTGTAAACTTCAGACGCCATTTACGGAAAATTTTGTAAATTTTGTAAATGTATTTTATGAAATTACGCAGATGTCTGAAGGTACAAAATCACATGGCATGTATCATATTAAATATAAAGTTCAGTGGACCGTATTCAGTTATTACATGGCGTACTTTATGTTATTCTCCACATATGACGTGTGTGCATTGTATCATGTTTCATCATCGGGTATCAGTATAATTTGCTTTTAGTTTTATTATGTAGATCTCTATATGTATGGAAATTATATACATGTACTGGTCCATATTATGTATGTGTATTTATTTTTGCCTTATTGCATTTTAAAGTTTTACTGTAAGGAAAGTTTGTGAAAGCTTTATAGAAAATATTTCCATTTTTTAGCATTATTTACATATTTTGTAATATTGCTAATACATGTAATATGTTTCGATGAAAATCAAAATAATTCAATCGGATTAAAGTACTGTTGGACACCATTTGTTTTGGGAACCCCTATCCGAAAATAAAGTGTGTCCAAATACATAACCCGGCCTAAAATGACCTTAGCTGTTGAGAGGCCATTACCTACCATCCATACATTAGGATTCACACCATTATGGTGAATCTTATCGTATCCACACCAGAGACTAAGTGACCTGTAGCCGATTTCATCAAAATTGCAAAGTATACTTATCTAGCAAAGTATACATTGAGGGAGTAATCATTTATTTTTCCCAAAATGCATTATGTCATATAGATCTAACGACTGCATATATTTGATGATTAAAAGTATGCAGAATTAGTATACTGAATTTATTACATTATCACAGCCAAAATGGCTGTGATAATGTAATAAATTCAGTATAATAAAAATTAATAAATTTATCCTTAAATTGAACATTTCTCCCTCAAAGTATACCGGTACTTTACTAGATAAGCATACTTTGCAATGTTGGTGAAATAGGCTACTGATGCAGTGATAGTGCCAGTCACGAGATATATTAATCAATGTCTATCATGTTAACAATTCTAAGGCCAGTATTTAATCACTAACATTTTCTGTGCAATATTCATTTATATGAGAATGTCTATATTATTTCACCCTTATATCATAAACATATAAAGTTACTAAGCTCACCTATAAACGTGATATCAAAGTATTTTAATTTCATTTATGTCAGGCTCAGGTTGGAAACTGTAGAAACTCATTCTCATTTCCTAGCCTTGCCTGGTAACTTAATAACAAAATACAATAGCTGGAATTTCTCTATATATCTCAATATTTCAAAATATTGATCTGACCTTGTATACAAAAGTTACGATTATATGTCAGTCACTTTTAATCTGTCCAGATGTATACATGTATACACAGTCATTGTATTCAGTCATGTACATATTCTGTAAATTATTTCTATTTTTACTTTTGACACTTTCCACTGCAGGGATTCCGCTGGCGATCGCCACTTTCGCAACTGGCGATAACAATAAACAATTGGCGATAAATATACAATTTTTTATATATTTTTTGAAGTGGCGATTTTTTTATTTTCCCAACGGAATCCCTGCCATTGCTATTGTGTAAATGTTCATAAATTGTGGTGATTTTTTTATTTTCCCAGCGGAATCCCTGCCACTGCTATTGTGTAAATGTTCATAAAGTGTTCATTTATCCAGTTATTTTATGTAAACATTGCTTGCTTGTTTTATTTTGGTGTATCTTTCCATTGTTATCAGTCATCTTATTTACATGCGTAAACAATTATGTAGCCTGTGTAATATTCCTATATGCGTATTTAATGTGTTATATTGTCTATATGTATCGGTATTTGAAGCAAGTTTTGCTTATGTACCTGGGGGCCGTTTCACTAAACTTTGTACAACTAAAATGTTTGTAAGTGCAAATATAGGATCGTCTGTAAATTTCAATTATTGGATTTACATGTATTGAGCATAGGCTGCATATGCAGCCTATGCTCAATAAATGTAAATCCAATAATTGTTTACAAGAAAACATTGTTAATGTGAAATTTACAGACTATCATAATTTTGCACTTACGAACATCTTAGTCGTACAATGTTTAGTGAAACGCCCCCCTGTAATGGGAGATTGTCCATTAAAGTGTTTACAACATGACTATCAAATGCTTCAGTGGGCTCAACATGCGAACACGGTTGTCATGATGGGTTGCTGCCACCTATGATGAGTATTGTACCAATATTAATGTTTAATGTTTCAGTGATATAAATGTTGTCACGTCGGTATGTGAAAATGTCATTGTTTTGTACATGTATTGTCCACAGTACTGTAAATATTCCGACTTAGACATCGTGACGTTGGATGGGAACATGTGAAGGGTAAATTTAACATGTTAGTCATCGTTACCAGAATCCAGATATCATTGGTTTGCGCTCAGGTACATTTTTCTGCTTTCTTGATACTTGAGAGTTGAATCCGGTGATCCCAATTATATAAGTTTTAAGATTAGTACTAATCGTATTACTTTTAGGGAGTGGAGGCTAAGTGACTATGATGTGATAACGATCAGGTCAGGTTATTCTAACATCAGGGCTGAATATATATATTTTTCTGTAAATACCAATTAACCCGGCCTAAAATGACCTTAGCTATTGACAGGCAATGAAATAAATAGATATGGTGACAAGTTTAAATTTATTTCACAATAATTCCAGCACAAAAATATTTACACAATTCCCTAACATTTGATTGGTCCGTAGCAAGTCTCTTTCCAAAATTTATATCCCAGTAAACTTCCATGCCGAACTACTTTCCGTAACCATGAGGCGCAGTTAAAATAATTCTTAAGAAAACGGAAAATAAACACATTTTCTTGATGAATTTATTTCAAATGCTGGAATTATAAGGAAAGAATGGCATTTTTTTTGGAATTTATCGGGGATATAAACTTGGAAAAGTCGCGGGAATACTGGACGAGGCCTTCTGGCCACAAAAATGCCATTCATTCCTATAATGATTACCACCAATAAACACCAGCATATGTATACAAATACTTTTGTAGGCACAGATGGAGGCGCAAGACCGTTCCTTAATGTGGGAGGAAACCGGAGTAGCCGTAGAAAACACTTCTGTCCCATCTAGCAACCACCATACCATCTCACATACTGCCCCGGTCGATGATCCAACCAGTAGCCTATTTCACCAACATTGCAATGTATACTTACCTAGCAAAGTATACTTTGAGGGAGAAATTTTCAATTTAAGGATAAATTGATTAATTTTTAGCTCGACTATTCGAAGAATAGTTATAGCTTATGTAGTCACCCCGGCGTCACCGTCACCGTCACGCCTTGGTTAAGGTTTTTAGTCACGCTTGTACATAGGGATGTACATCAATAACCCCTGATCTATATTTGACCTTGACCTACATTTCCTCTTGAATTACTTAGTTAATTCCCATTGGTTAAGGTTTTTAGTCAAGCTTGTATATGGAATACTCCTGGCCCTACACCCACCATACTTGGACAACTTCATCTCCTAGTGATGTACACCAACAACCCCTGACCTATATTTGACATTCACCTACATTTAACCTTGAATTACTTAGTTAATTCCCCTTGGTTAAGGTTTTTAGTCGATCTTGGTTAAGGTTTTTAGTCGAGCTTGTGCATGGAATACTAGTGTGCATACAGACACCATACTTGGACAACCTTTTCGCATAGGGATGTACATCAATAACCCCTGATCTATAGTTGACCTTGATCTACCTTTCCTCTTGAATTACTTAGTTAATTCCCCTTGGTTTAGGTTTTTAGTCAAGCTTGTAGATGGAATACTCCTGGCCCTACACCAACCATACTTGGACAACTTCATCTCCTAGTGATAGTGATGTACATCAACAACCCCTGACCTATATTTGACCTTGACCTACATTTAACCTTGAATTACTTAGTTAATTCCCCTTGGTTAAGGTTTTTAGTCAACCTTGGTTAAGGTTTTTACTCAAGCTTGTACATGAATACTATTGTGCATACATACACCATACTTGGACAACCTTTTCTCATAGTGATGTACATCAATAACCCCTGATCTATATTTGACCTTAACCTACATTTCCTCTTGAATTACTTAGTTAATTCTCCTTGGTTAAGGTTTTTAATCAAGCTTGTAGATAGAATACTCCTGGCCCTACACCAACCATACTTGGACAACTTCATCTCCTAGTGATGTAAATCAACAACCCCTGACCTATATTTGACCTTGACCTACATTTAACCTTGAATTACTTAGTTAATTCCCCTTGATTAAGGTTTTTAGTCAACCTTGGTTAAGGTTTTTAGTCAAGCTTGTAGATGCAATACTATTGTGCATACAGACACCATACTTCGATAACTTTTTCTCATAGGGATGTACATCAATAACCCCTGACCTATATTTTACCTTCACCTACATTTAACCTTGAATTACTTACTTATTTCCTCTTGGTTAAGGTTTGTACTCATACTTAGTTAATGTTTATAGTCAAGCTTGTATATGGAATACTCCTGGGCCTACAGCAACCATACTTGGAAAACTTCATCTCCTAGTGATGTACATCAATAACCCCTGACCTATATCTGACATTCACCTACATTTAACCTTGAATTACTTACTTAATTTCCCTTTGTTAAGGTTTTTAGTCAACCTTGGTTAAGGTTTTTATGCAGGCCGCGGCCACCTTGTTTGTCAAGCTATGTGTACATCGACAACCCTCGTAGTCGAGCTATGCTGTTCTCCTACAGCTCTTGTTATTATACTGAATTTATTACGTTATCACAGCCGTTTTGGCTGTGATAATGTAATAAATTCAGTATAATAATTCTGCATACTTTTAATCATCAAATATATGCAGTAGTTAGTTCTATATGAAATAATGCATTTCGGGAAAAATAAATGATTACTCCCTCAAAGTATACTTTGCTAGAAAAGTATACTTTGCAATTTTGATGAAATAGGCTACTGGGCCGCATTGGTGAGAAGCGCTCCCTGCAAATTGTGCTAATTGATACAGATGTGCAGACTGATCTGGGGCTACACTGGTTTCAAACCCGAATTAGCCCATTATTTTATCACAAACACAATATTACAATTATTGTTATCGTTCAGGTAAATGTTTCATGTTCCAGTGATATAAATGTTGTGACGTCGGTATGTGAAAAAATGTCATTGTATTGTACAGATATTGTCTACAGTCATTGCTCAGATATACAACCAGGATTTGTGCCAGGTTCCACAAAAGAATGATTGCCTATCGTGTGCACATCATTTTTACATCGTTTTAGTTCTTATAATTAGAAAATGATATGTAGTCCATCGTACATTTTGAATAGCGGGAAATAATACACGAATGTGCGTCGGCTTCAGCGTAAGCAACGAGTGAGCGTAGCGAACGAGATGCTTGCACGGACGCCGACGGACTCGAGTGTATTATTTCCGCTATTCAAACATGTACAATGGAATATCCTATTTATTACACTTCTACGATGGATATATATGCACATTTAGTCTATTTTTGAGATTATAATCAATGAATTGTGATGTGTGCATGAATAGTTATGCAATGACATGTTTTCCCGCGTTCAGCGAAACCCGTGCAAATAATTTGCAAGAGTGTAATACAAATTTCTAATTAAAAATAACGAAAACCGTTGAAAGATACGACGGGTGTTGAAAGCGGGGTATTTAAACGAAAATATCGTTTTCATCTACAAAGTAGAGGAACGATAATTCTTTCTATGTATATCGTTGTAGAAAATGATCGTTTTCACTTTGTTTTCCATTTGTTTCACTTGGCAACCTTGAGCAAATCTTCGCTGTAGACATGGTGATATATGCTGTGTAGTTAGTACTCGTTCTGTACAGTCTCTTGTGGGCGTGTAATAATATTGTGCTGCTGCAAGCAATATGTATTTAATAATAATATACTGTTGAATCTCACTATAATGAACACGTACCTGGGAGGTCCCAGGGTGTCCGTTTAAGCGAGGTTCCAGTCCTCCCAGGGTGTTTGTTTACTGAGGTTCGGCATCTAAGCTGTTCAAGAAATGCTGGTGGGATAATCTTGGGAATATGACCCATACCTGTGAAATATAGTTTTCAAAGAGTTTTTAACCATTTTGGGGGAAAATACTAACATTCAGAAATAATTATCATCTTTCAACCCTTTCAACCCTAAGGAACTGGAATGGACTGTGATATGCTAATGACCGACCAATCCAATGGTCACAAAATGATTTTCAGATTCGTCCATTTATGAAAAGGGGCTGATTTTGTTCTAAGAAATATTAAAATTACTTTTTGCGTAAACCGCTATAGCGGGATTTCGAGGTCAAAGGGTTATCCCTTTCAACACTACAGACCTGTATAGTGGTATTGGCAAACAGAGTAGATCCAAATGAGCTGGCTCGTGACGAGCCGTCTCATCAGGTTCTGCACTTTTTGCAAGTAAACACCCCTTTTCATAAATTGACTAGTCTGAAAATCATTTTGTGACCATTGGATTGGTTGCAAAATTAACATATCAAATTTCATTCCAGTTACTTATGGATGAAAGGGTTAAACATTAAATGGAATAGTTGATAACACCATGACATGTAAGCACGTAAAACTTATTTATTCATATTCTTATCCAGTTGGTGGAAAGTGAGATGGTGGTCACAATTCCGATGTTGTCGTCGTCGCATTTTCAATATCTCCTAATCATTTGTTCTGATCATTACCAAATTTCATCAATATCTTTGTCACATTGATGGCAATCCACCATAATGATTGAGTCATTTGGGTTACCTGGACCGTGGTGATCTTCACCTTCATATCAATAAGTTTTGACTTCCTTAACCCATTTCAGTCTGAGGATACGATAATTTTTGTTGAAAAAATCTCATTATTTTGTTTATCATCGATAAAGGTATATGTTGTTACCACTCATTTGAACCGTCTCGTTGAGACGGTTCAAATGAGTGGCAACAACATATACTTTCGAAAGGATATAAAGAAAATAGGGATATTTTTCTCTCAAAATGTTCATACTACTAAAGGTGTGTCCCGTCTGTAACCTTGATCTTAGTGGGTGAGACACTCGCTGGCAATCATCTTGTTTTTGGAGTTCTGTACTTGAGACTTGAATCCCGCTATGCCCATTACAAAAGTAGTACGATTAGTACTAATCATATTACTTTTAGGGAACCAAGTGTATTTTGTGTGGTATGGACCTGGTACCAGGTCAGGTTATTCTAATTTCAGGGCTCAATATATTTATTTTATCTGTTAATATTCAGTTCTGATTTTGGAATTTTCTCACAACATGCCATATATGGGATTCAACCACGTTAACCTCGCCTAAATGAGAATGTTATATCACATTTCGAAGATGTTTGTCCGCATATATGATCGATAATCTACTAGCTAAAGCTTGCGGATTATCTCTCGTATATGCAGACGAACTGAGATCTAACCTTGGAAAACTTATCCTGCATTTAAACAGCATGTGGGCAAAGTATGGACATGAGAATGTGATATTACCATGATTACAGTTAGAAAACGTTTGCCCGCATGTACGGTCGATAACCCAATCGCTAAAGCTGTACATTTTTGACGTATTATATGTCTGCGTTATCCGTCCGTCTGTCCGTAAACTTTATAGTCTTGTACCGCGAACTAGTCCTACAGCGTTCCACTGATGCAAGTTCACACTTCCTATACATGAGGGTGGGTGGCAGGTGGGAGCATGCGATGGTTAATTTAACGATCGGGGTTCATCCTTACCGAAATTTTGATTAGAGACCTGGTTTGGCCCTCACATACGTCTTTGGCATTTTGTATGTGACAGTTGAATCTGGTTATACCCCTTATACGATTATTCGTAATCTTATTTTAGGGGAAGGGGCCAAGTGACTTTGGTGTGGTATGGACCTGCCACCAGGTCAGGTTATTCTAATTTCAGGGCTGAATATATTGTTTCTCGATGTAAATATTCAGTTCTGATTTTAAGGAATTCCCCCCCACCACCCCCCCCCCCCCCCAATGCAGCAGGTTAAAACGGGATCGAACCCGTTTTGCCCGACCTTACATGACCTTAGCTGTTGATAGGCCGTTAAACACCAATAAACAAACAAACAAACAAACAAGCTATACATGAGGACTATAAAGTCCCGCAGTGTCGTACGCAAAACTTTTCCGCTCCACCTCAAATCCTTACAGAATTATCCCCCTTTTACAACTCCGAAATGCCCATCTGTGGCTGGTACAGCGAACTTGCGCTACATTTATTCGCCGATCCAAGTTGTACTTTACATACCTGACCACCATCAAGTTTATGCTTGTCTTCTAGTTTTCAGCCCATTTAATTCATACTTCGAGTAGGTGGGTGGCAGGTGGGAGCACACGATGGGTAATTTAACGATCGGAGTTCATCCTTACCGGAATCCGACTGGAGAACAGGGGGCCGTTTCACTAAACTTTGTACGACTAAAATGTTCTAAAATGTTCGTAGGTGCAAACTTATGAATATGTAAATTTCACATTAACAGTGTTTCCTTGTAAACAATTATTGAATTTACATTTATTGAACATAGGCTGCATATGCAGCCTATGTTCAATAAATGTAAATCCATCAACTTAAATTGTCAGACAATCCTAAATTTGCACTTACGAACATTTTAATCGTAATAAGTTTAGTGAAACGGGCCCCTGGTTTGGCCCTCACATACGTCTTTGGCATTTTGTATGTGACAGTTGAATCTGGTTATA
>CM055280.1:36349752-36403646 GCA_029237695.1 Conchocele bisecta
GAATCTGGTTATACCCCTATTGTTGGAGTATTACGATATTCGTAATCCTATTTTAGGGAACGGGACCAAGTGACTTTGGTGTGGTATGGATCTGGCACCAGGTCAGGTTATTCTAATTTCAGGGCTGAATATATTTGTTCTCGATGTAAATATTCTGTTCTGATTTTGGGATTTCCCCCCCCCCCCCCCCCCCATGCAGCAGGTCAAAATGGGATCGAACCCGTTTGCCCGGCCTTACATGACCGTTAGCTGTTGATAGGCCGTTTAACACTAATAAACAAACAAACATACTTCGAATAACATGCACATAACAATCAGCTAATGGTGTAGATCAGCAAGTGACATACATACCATTTAACCATAATGTGACATTGACCTACTGTTGTTGCTTCATTGACTATGCCTCGGCGGGCGTATATTATGAGCCCCCCCCCCCCCCCCCCGGAACCGGAACTCTTGTCTCTTGTACATGCGGACGAAAAGTGATCGAACTGTAGATTGCAACAATGTTGTGCCGTTTGTTGTAATGAACACGTGTTTATTGTCATATTAGCATTATTTGGTGTAGCAGATGTGTATTGCAATAAAATGATGAGTACTTGGATCCAGTTATTTATTTACTTCCATTAACTGTATTGTTGTGTATGGTCTTTTGCATAATGGTTTACTTCGGGAGGATGTGAGGGAACACATATATTAACTCTTTGCATGCTGAGAAAGCTGTGGGCTATAAATAGTTCAAAAACAGCAGAGGACAATTTATTGTCGAGCCCGCTTGCGGAAAGCGAGACATAGTGATCACAATGATCCGTGCGTCCGTGCGTCCGAAATCTGCGTTAAAGTTTAAAAAAAAATACCATCAAATGCCTCGGCGGGCTCGACATGCGGGCCGCGGCCATCTGGTTATATTTATGCCCCTATGCGATAGCAAGGGGGCATATTGCGTTGCTCTTCATGTTCCGTACGTCCGCCCGTGTGTGTACATTACGTCGAAAAGTGTGTAAGGGTTTCTCCAACATGTTCTATCTTCAATACTACGCGAAGGATTGCTTCTATACTTGGACATTTGAATCACACAGGGCTTATCAATTAACTCGACCCAGATTTACCGGAACATTTGTCACACGCTCATGCTACCATTAACACGACCTTGATCTTTGTCCCCCTAGAAATGTCACTGAAACACTTAGCCATTTTGTTAAGTCGAAAGGTTTGTAAAAGTTTCTGCAACATGTAATAGATAGATATATAGATAGATAGATTCACGTAATGCATATCACACAGTTAATTACAATTATAAATCAGTACACGTACCATTCTAATTAGAATTGCATGAGACGGTATCACCATATAGCACATAGCGCTAATAATAAAAGGCATACAACATTAAGGTTACTAAATTGGACCAATAAAGTCACAGTAAAACATCTATCATTAAATCATTAGATACAGTACAGATGCATATATTAAGCTAAAACAATATTATTAACGATGCATTCTGCCTAAACAGCATATTTCTCATAAAATGTATAAAAAGAACGTCTTCCACTTCAAAATATGAACACTTAAAATCGCATCCACAGTGTACACTTAAAATCACATGGCATTGTATAGTGCGTCACATCTATGCTTTAAAATCAGTAAACATGTTTTGACACTTGCATTTACAATACTGGCATCCGATAATATAAATGACAATTTTTCGTTATCAGCCAAGTTACCGAATTGATTCAAGACCATCATTGCCTCATTATATAGATCACACCGTAACGTTTCATATAATGTACAATGTAACAGAACATGAATTTCATCCTCTATGTCATGTACACAGTTAAACAAAGTCTTTCATTCACCTCTCAACCACTGTATCGCCCAATCTCAATTGCAATCGGTGTTGTTCCACTTCTAAAGTTTACTAACGCCTCTCGATTAGATCTATTGAGAACAGTCTTACAATATCGTTCACCAATGCATTCATGCTTAAAGGTCCGATACAGGCGTATTTTATTACACCCTGTTAACATCATTAGACCATTGATCAATGTATTTCTCTTTTAATATAGGAATAACTGAGGTAAAAAAAAATGTTCCCGTTAACTAGCTGATCAGTATTAGCATATTCGTTGCAATTGACATACGTTAACATACTAATAACTCTAAAATTCCAATTCGCACATCTGGCATTACACTTATCATATGACCAGCTAAATATTGTATTTATTCATTCTACTCGTCTCCATATTAATAGATCGATACCACTGAGCTAAAACAGATTTCCAACATTTAATGTCGATTGGATTCCAGCCCATATCACCATTTAAAGATGCATTCGGAGTATATCGTCCGACATTTAAAAAGTACATAGCCTCTCTGTTCTGTACGGCATTAATACACGCATATGAACGAGTACCCCATATTGCGGCACGATATAGAGAACATACTGGTATTGATTCGTACAATTTCGTAAATACGTCACATTGGAGACCTCCAAATGCCTTCGATTTCGCTATCAGCTATCCAAGGGTTCGATTGGTCGAGTGTGCAATTATCCTTGCTGTTGTACTATAATCAAGATGTTCAGACAGAACTTACCCTAAGTACTTATACTGATTTGCGTATGATATATTGTTATCGTTTACTTTAAACCTGAACTCAGATCTCAAAACTGACGGGTTACGGAATTGTACAACATTGGATTTAACAGGGTTAATATACATAGCATTTCGGTCACACCAATTACCCAATACTTCCAACATTGATTGTAGATCCGTTTTAGATACTGCTACAAGAACAATATCATCCGCATATAACAGTCTACGTAATTTACATTATCTCCGATTTTCACTCCCCTACCCAATGCATTGATTTTCAGCGCCAAGTCATTTATGTACAAATCGAACAGTATAGGCGATAGAGAACAGCCATGCTTCAATCCACATGTGACATTGAACCAGTCTGTTGTAAACCCAATAAATTTGACGGAACATAAAACTTCTGTTTATAGAGTCACATGATTTCTTAAAATCAATAAAAGTACAATATGTAGACTTTTCAATAATGTTTGTCAAATGACTCGCTTGATCAATGGTACTTCTGCCTTTCCGAAACCCATTTTGACCATCATAAATAATACAATTGAGTTCAGTCCAATTTGTAACTCTATCATTAAATAAAGTACAATACACCTTATACACAACTGGTGTTATGACAATGCCTCCATAACTGAGAGGGTATCAAGGCTCGCTTGATGTACCTTTTGGTAAAGGACATATAAGTGTTTTACACCAAATATCCGGTACATTACCATAGTGATAGCGCATGTTGCACAGTTTATGTACAAAATCATATAACAGTGTAGTTCTTTAGTACCTCTCCTGGTATTTCATCAGTACCTGTTGTGTGATTCCTTTTGATAGTATGTATAGCTGCCATAACCTCTGCAACACGGAAGCTATCACTAAACGGATAATGATAATTGGCATTATCATCTATGTTTACCATTACATCGATGTTATCAAGAACAACCGGGAGATCTGCAGTCGGATTTAGTAATGAACAGAAATCAGTTTTACATTTGTCAAACACTGCATTGTGCCCAGTAACCACCTCCCCTGCAGAGTTCACGATTTCCATAGGTATCTGTGATTTCCTATTGTCCCTTACTCCAACCCAAAATATGGTCTTCCAAAACTCGCTACTGTTATGATCAGTATGTTCCAATAATTCATGTTGCATTTTCAAACCAATACATTACTTTTCTTTTCTGAACCTGCTGATCAAACAGTTTATGTTTTTGGACACACAAGATGTTTCAAATGACGCTTATGTTGACTTTGGCATTTCAACCATGCTTTCTCCGCTATTCATAGTTCATTCCATAACATCTGTAGATTACCATTCCACCAGGGATATGCTTGTTATTGACACCATACTTTACTTGGCAATTGTGTATTCATTTCACGTTTGACCGTTATACAGAAGACAGAGGCAGTTGTATATTATATCGACTTCAGTCTGACATTGCACTCCCAATTCTAAGTCGACATGAGCTTGCATATATGCAGAAATGTCGTTATCGTTGCAAAAAGTGTCTGGTATTACAGAGACATCATGTTTCACCAACATTTTCCCAATACAGTCCTTCTGAAGTGTCACAATGCAGTTGGCTTCAAGACACTTTAGAAAGCATTGACATGACAACAGGGAATGATCTGGTATCAATCTCGATTCTACACCATTTCCACTATGCATATATGCAGGTCTGTTTATCTGGAACTCTGTATATCGATCAATGTGTTCATAAGGTACAATGATAGAATCGACAACAGAGCTTCCACTCGTTGAAACAAACGTGAACTCATTGGATACATGCTGCCTTCCATTCACGATACAACAGTTACTATATATAACAAATTTGCACAGAAAATCACCATACACATTTTAGTTAAAATCAACATCTTCGGTAGTATATCGACCACTTCTATACAATCGGACATAGTACCCAATGCACGTGGCTGTTAAAGTCAACACATATAATAAATCAACCTAAATGCTGGTACTCATATATTGTTGTCAACAGTTTGTCATAACATTATATTGGACTTACATAGCGTGATGAGCATTGTGGTGGCAAGTAACAAGCAAACACATTGAAGCATGTGCCTGAGACTATGCATGAATGACACCCATAATATGCCCTCATTATTAGCCGATCTATTTATAGATCGGCTAATATATTGGTTATCCATCGAATTCTGAAAAAGGTTGTAGCAACCCTTTTCTCCGCTATTCGGTAATCTACGAACGCGAATTTTTCTGTATCACTTCCAAATTGCATCAACCGATAAAGTTTGCATTTTTGGCAATTATCTCCGTTTAAAACTTTACTTATAGCCAAATAACACAATTTTGAATACTTAATGAGCTGAACGCCTGAAGAGATTTAACCCGGAAGTTATTGTTGTTGAAGTCCATAGTTGGCTCTAATGGCCATATACGCCAACATACGCCGATTATTGGCTAATTTAAAGCTTTTATTTATTAAACAGAACAAGTTTCAGCCACGTATAATCGCGTAAAAATGTGTTTATTCGGCTAATTTATAATCGACCTCTGCTCAAAATCTCCTTACTAGCAGCCCCAGCATTTTCGGGTTTATCCCAGCATCTCGGGTTTATCCCATTGGATCGCGTATGCGCGTCATTTGACGCTAGTTAATATTCACAAAATTTTCCACCAATCAAAACGAAGAATTGCCCTTCATAGCCAACTTTGATTTGTTTACGTATCATGCAGGGATGGCAGGGATGCATCCAGCACGCGCGATTGCGGCAATCCCCCTTAATTATTGTCAATGCCGCAAATTATTGATTGTCTTGCGCCCGACATCGCGCAAAAAATCACGGATGGGGCACATTAGGCCAATCTGGGCATGTGCCTGAATACGCAGGAGCTTGCGTCTATTTTTAGATGACACTGTAACCGCTAGATATATATAGCCCTGGTAGCTCCGCCCACTCGCATGCTGCCACAGAATTCGGACAAACAGTGACTACAACTTTGTGTATTGCGGAGAGTAATCTGTAGATAAATAGAGCATACAGTACAGGTGTTACGCTGGAATATTTCGCAACATAATGGTGACAACAAAACATTGCTGCTATGGCATTGCTGCTATTGGATGGATTTGGGAACGGGTTTCCAAAACCTGCACAAAATCGAGAAAAATGTCAACGCTGGGTACAGAACTGTGGTCGAAAATAGTTTACCATTGACAATGTTACCAGAGACACCTACATATGTTCGATGGACTTTACACTGATTTGATCGGCTAATAACATCATGCTCTGCATGACTTTTCATATTATTTGTCGAAAACATGGATATCAAAATTAGTACATAAAGTATCAATATTACGCGAAGGATTTCTTCCACACTTGGACAATTGAATCACCTGAATATTTGCCACACACTCGCGCCACCATTAACAAGGCCTTGACCTTCGTCACCTTCGACATGTCGTTGAAACACTTAGTCATTTTGTTAAGGTCTCAGAACGTGGTGAAACAGAATGGTAAAACATAATTCAATTGCAGATTTGCATGGTATATGTCTGAACCTAATTGTACATATACGTTGGCAGGAACAATGTTGGGGATTGGTAAAAACAATGTTATAACACTGAAAAATAACTAGCATTTGCAACGCTAGTTAGTTTTCAGTATTATTAAGGCCCAGCTGAGATTCGGCGGTGCCCTATAGGTTTCGCCCCATCTGTCCGTTTGTCTGTCCGTGCGTCTGTCTGTCCGTATGTTTACTTTTTAAAAGTTTTTGTACGAGTTTCTCAAATCACTTGTAATGTCTGTTTGCCTTCAGCTAATATCTTCATATTTCACACATGCCTTACTTAGTAACGATACATCCTTCCACATTAATACAATTACCCTCCCTACTGCTCGTAGGTTAAGCACCATTAAATAAATAATTAAATGTCTATAACTTTCTGCGTATATTTGAAGCCCATGGACCATTTTCACTAAACTTCGTACAACTAAAATGTTCGTAAGTGCAAAGTTAGGATCGTCTGGAAATTTCAATTTATGAATTTACATTTATTGAGCATAGGCTGCATATACAGCATATGCTCAATAAATGTAAGTCTAATTGTTTTCAAGAAAATTGTGTTAACTTTGCACTTACGAACATTTTAGTCGTACGAAGTTTAGTGAAACAGCCCCCAGTGCTTTTGAAAGCATTGAGTCTCAAATATGTGATGAAACAGATTAGTAAAAACTATTTTAATTATAGATTTGTATCTTATTTTTGAAACCATTTGTACATATAAGTCGCCTGAAAACAGTATTTTGCATTACTAAAAGTGTGTATAATACTGAAATATAACCAGCGTTGCCTACGATAGTTTTTCTGCAATGATGGTTACTAATTTAATTTGTTTTCTATTATTTATTATACTTATAATGGAGAATCTTCAGAGCTCCAGATAAGGTGCGTATTGGCGTATTTTACGTAATTATTTTAGCTGAATATTAAAAGTAGTACAAAGTACGCACAGCACTGTGAAAATACGCATTGATTGTCAAGTGTAAATACTGTCATAAAGTTGAAAATTCAATAAGTTGAGCTGCAAAAAGCAAACAGTGTTTGCTTTTTGCAGCTCAAATAAGTGAATGTTTAATTTTTTTTATCCTTTGTTTCATATTTAGTGATGAAGAAAATCAATAATCCATTTGTAAAAGTAAAATACACAATGATTTTGAAATCAGGGGGTATAGTACGCTTTAGACAAAAAGCTTATCTGGAGCTCTGATCTTATAGAAAACTATTTCCAAATGTGGTTGTACTTGTATGATCCTTTTATAACAAAAATAATTTTCTTTCATAAATTGTCGTTACTGATACGTCAAGGTGCATGGTCACGTGGTTACAACAACAACAACAATAGAGGAAAGTGTTGAAATCTCGCCCACTCAAAGTAAGTATTATTTGATATTTTCCTTAATGCAACGGATTTTGATGAAATATGGCGCAGCAAACGCGTTTTCATGAGCTGCATTTGGTGGTCCCGGGAGTTCGGCACATATTTATGTCGTTTCTGCGAAGAATCGAGTTCCGTGTCAGTAGACACGGACATCGATTCTTCGCAAAAACGACAGAAGTTTTGGCCAAAGAACAGAGACCACCAAATGCAGATTATCAAGACGCGTTTGATGCGCCATATTTCATCAAAGTCCGTTACATAATAAGGAGAAAATAAAAGAATATGTACTTAGAATCGGAAGTTTCAGTACTTGTTGTTGTTGTTGTAGTAACCACGTGATCATACACCTTGTACGTGTATGGAGGAAATACGTAACCAAATTATCTCCTCTAGGGCCCGTTTAACTAAACTTCGTACAATAAAAATGTTCGTACGATGAATTTTACATTGTTACCTAGCATATTAATTGTGTTGATGCTACCATATATGAACAAATCCACAAAAGGTTTCACTCAATCGGCTGTTAATGCGAATTTTGTTGGAAGCTTCAGACTTGCATTACGGAATTTTTAGTCGTACGAAGTTTAGTGAAACGGGCCCCTGATCAGTTACAGATAGTATATATACTACACTTGAATATAACGCATGATTTGTTACAGATAGTATAATATACTACACTTGAATATAACGCATGATTTGTTACAGATAGTATAATATACTACACTTGAATATCACGCATGATTTGTTACAGATAGTATAATATACTACACTTGAATATAAGGCATGATTTGTTACAGATAGTATAATATACTACACTTGAATATAACGCATGATTTGTTACAGATAGTATAATATACTACACTTGAATATCACGCATGATTTGTTACAGATAGTATAATATACTACACTTGAATATAACGCATGATTTGTTACAGATAGTATAATATACTACACTTGAATATCACGCATGATTTGTTACAGATAGTATAATATACTACACTTGAATATAACGCATGATTTGTTACAGATAGTATAATATACTACACTTGAATATAACGCATGATTTGTTACAGATAGTATATATACTACACTTGAATATCACGCATGATTTGTTACATAGTATAATATACTACACTTGAATATAAGCATGATTTGTTACAGATAGTATAATATACTACACTTGAATATCACGCATGATTTGTTACAGATAGTATAATATACTACACTTGAATATAACGCATGATTTGTTACAGATAGTATAATATACTACACTTGAATATCACGCATGATTTGTTACAGATAGTATAATATACTACACTTGAATATAACGCATGATTTGTTACAGATAGTATAATATACTACACTTGAATATAACGCATGATTTGTTACAGATAGTATAATATCTACACTTGAATATCACGCATGATTTGTTACAGATAGTATATATACTACACTTGAATATAACGCATGATTTGTTACAGATAGTATATATACTACACTTGAATATAACGCATAATTTGTTACAGATAGTATATATACTACACTTGAATATAACGCATGATTTGTGGAATTTTATCAAATACGTTACATGCAATTGATTGATATAGGTCACTTGCTATCCCCATGTTAAATCCCCATAGACATCTTCACTCCGTGAAGATGTCTATGGGGATTTAACATGGGGAAAATGTATGTAGCAAAACAAAAACAACACCGGACACAGCACATGGGGTCCGTTTCACTAAACTTCGTGCTACTAAAATGTGCATTGTTAAAAGTGCTAAATTATGATAGTCTGCACATTTCACATTAACAATGTTGTCTTGTAAACAATTATTGGATTTACATTTATTGTGCATATGTAGCCTATGCTCAATAAATGTAAATCCACCAATTGAACTTTCCAGACAATCCTAAATTTGCACTTACGAACATTTGTGTGATATGACGTTTAGTGAAACGGGCCCCTAAATAAGTGTATACTTGTGTAACTATTCCACCAGTTTTAAAAATTGCGAGTGTCCGTTATACAGATATAATCATTTAGTAATCTTTATTTTACTTATAATGACTCGCGGTGATATCAGGCTATTTTGATATGCAAATGAGGCAGGCCATTTTTAAAATACTTATTCAATTTAAATGCGTCACCTGAACAAATAGTTTTATCGCCATATTATAAAGTATGATCATTGCACATCAAAACATAAATACAGATAATAAATCATAGTAACATTTGAAGAAAACACGGTTATCGCTCCTGATATCAGTGTGGAAATTCACATTTGATATACATGTAAAACATATAATAATGCCAATTAATTCGTAGGGTAATGGTGATTGAATGTTTAGTTTGCCCGAACAATGTCATATCTAAAGAACTGACGAAAAATACACCTCCCTATATTATAACCTGGCATGTGAGACTCTAGTTTTAATAATTGAGGTCGCACTGCGAATGTTGATCGTAGATCCCCTATAGGTAAACTTTGTGGATATGTAGGCTAATCAGGTAGCAACGCGCTCTCAAATTAATGTAATTGAAAAAAAAATCCATGGATGTGTCGCTTGGGTCTCTACACTACAAAAGAAATGCTATCACATTTACACCATAACATTAAAATTAATGTGTACAATTTGCATATATTAACTTGCACAATGTTGAATATGAGATTTATATAATACGGCATTCAGGTGCGAATTCGAGATTTATGTAATGGGTATGGTACACTGTCAAACTTGTTTGCGCACATCTTCCTTTGTCGTTTAAACAGGTCGGGCAATGTAAGTCACGCGCACCTGCGTATGCCGTAGTATCCCGCCGTTGTCTTCTCGGCGCACCCTTTCAAGTCACAAGACAGGACGGGTACAGTAGCGTGTGCCTTTGTGTTCCTCTCGGAAGCCAGAAGTGAAATGGTCCAAACGTGGTGGTCAAACGTGGGTCAAACGTTGTCCAAACGTGGTCCAAGCGTGATGGGTCAAACATTGTCCAAGCGTGGTGGGTCAAGCGTGGGTCAAACGTTGTCCAAACGTGGTGGATCAAACGTGGGTCAAACGTGGTCCAAACGTAGTTGGTAAAACGTGGGTAAACGTGGTCCAAATGTGGTCCAAACGTGGGACCAAGACTATTTGCTATTGTTTGTACGGAGTAATGGCGGCGCTCATGCGGTCTCAGGTAAATCTTATTTTTCATCAATACGAATGTGGTTTCTTCCTTTTAATGATGACCGTGTTCCAGCCGTTAACACTATGAATATTATAATACCAATTTTAGCAGCATTACTTGTGTAATTAATCTGAACATTCTACAGAGAAATTTGAATCCGACGGAAGCGAACCTTGTTTAAACTTGGTCAGATTCAAATTAAATTTCTCTGAAAATTTAACTACATAAGTAATGCTGCTAATATTGGTATTGGCGGACTCGTCATTAACGGCTGGAACATGGTCATCATTAAAAGAAAGAAACCGCAGTCGTATTGATGAAAAATAAGATTTACCTGAGATTTCATGGGCGCCGCCATTACTCCAGACAAAACAATAGACCACGTGCTCATATTCCCTGTTATTAACAGGCGTGAAAATATTAGTTGAAACAGTCGTAGAAAAAGGAGTGAGTGATGTATTCCATCCACCGTATTAAATGTTCTATGGTCTCAATGACACACTCATTATGCCATGGTGCGTGGTATCTCTTCGTAATATTACTTTTTGATGTATTGGCCTCAAATGAGACACGTCATGATATTTTGTACCTATATTTACAGAAATTGTGATATTTTCCGTAAATTTTCCGTAAATGACTTCAGAAGTTGATAAAAATTACAGAGTACATGCGGAATATAATGTAAAGCTTATGGAAAAGTTGTTAAATTTTGTAAATGTATTTCATGAAATAACGCAGTTGTCAAAAGGTACAAAATCGCATGGCTTGTCTCAAATGGGTACAGTGATATGTTGGTATGTTATAGTGTCACCGCTATTTGAAGGGTAAACCAGTTATGAGGCACTCTAATATTTGAATAGCAATACGTCCCAACTGAAAATGTTTGCTTATTAAAGACATGTCATGCGATTTTGTACATTCGGACAACTGCGTAATTTCATTAAATACGTTTACAAAATTTACGACATTTTTTACAAAATGATCAGAGTACATGCTCTTCCGCATGTACTCTGATAATTTTGTCAACTTTTGACGCCATTTACGAAAAATATTGTAAATATTGTAAACGTATTTTATAAAATTACTCAGATGTCCGAAGGTACAAACTCACAGTAATATACAGTAACCCCTATATAAATGGTACGCCAGTTTTTACTTATGAGCCACACTAATCTTTGATCAGAGATACTTACATCAACTAAAATGTTATTACATGTATATCATATTATCACCCCTACTGAAAGGGCCAGCTAGTTTTGACTTATGATACACTTGAATCTTTGAATAGCAGTACTGTCCAACTCGCGGCATTAACCATTAGAATGCTGACACCGAAAAGTGTCGTCTGCTGTTGTTTTTTTTACATGTGTTTTATCTTCTTTCTCAATAAATACATAGTTCGGCGCCACTTTAGAATCATTTCCACTGAAAATGATTCAAAACTGCTCAGTGCCAAACCATGTTAGATGTGAAAACTGGAACATAGAAATTAAATAGCAGACGACAAACTTTAATTCAGCAGTGTAAGGGTTAAATATCGCTTGTGACATACTTTATATATAATACAATACTATCATATGACTAGATACAATCATCCGCTTTTATTAATAATATATCTGCCACCCAGAGGAAAAACTAGGTTTCCCATTGTCATGTATTAATTAACGACATCTTCCGTTTAGCGGACTACTTTTTTCGGCAGGTCTGCTATCATTACGTGTGACGCATGTTTGTGAATTATGTCACCTATTCTTGTGACTTTATGAAATTTAATGCCTCAGCTTTATTATTATATCCTCGCCGCTATGCAATAGGGGATATATAGTTAGTCCATGTACGTACGTGCAAGGCAATTTTTTTTAATTTTTTTTTATCATCAAGGCTGCCGCCAGCTAGAGGATTAAGTTAGTGATAACGACGCCCTTCTTCTGATATCAGGGTCTACACTGCTTGCCAAAGCCATACACACTATTTCATCAGTCGCAGACCTGTTCATAAAATTAAAACACACACACACACACACACGGTCTGGCTGGATTGCCTGGATTGACTTATATATGTAATAAAAAATATATATTACGCCCTGAAAATTAAATTAGAATATCCTGATCTGGTGCCTCACCACACCAGTGTCACTCAGCCCCAGCCGCTAAAACGTAATGGAATTAGTATTAAGCACACTACGTTTATAATGGGTATAACCGGAATTCGCTCTCGCGTACAAAAACAATCCGGAGTCGATGGCCAAACCAGTAGCCTATTTCAGCAAAATTGCAAAGTATACTTATTTAGCAAAGTATACTTTGAGGGAGTAATCATTTATTTTTCCAGAAATGCGTTATATCATATAGAACTAACGACTGCATATATTTGATGATTAAACGTGTGTAGAATTATTATACTGAATTTATTACATTATCACAGCCAAAATGGCTGTGATAATGTAATAAATTCGGTATAATAAAAATTAATAAATTTATCCTAAAATCGAAAATTTCTCCCTCAAAGTATACTTTGCTAGATAAGTATACTTTGCAGTGTTGGTGAAATAGGCTACATGGATATCGGGATTCCTGCAACGACGAACACCATCGTTTGCATTTGCATGCTCCCAAAATCAACCACCCGCAAGGATTGCAGTGAAAAACATTTCTAAACTCGACTTCGAGAGGAAATCTCATGATATCCGATTTCTATAACTTCGATTGTACATTATGATCAGGATCTACGCTGGTCAAGCATTTATAAATACCTAATTTGTACACCCCGACACAACTTTATAAGGTATGACGCCTAACAACAACCGCATGTGTTCATACGCGCAATTCATTAGTATTCAACAGCACAGCCGGTTTAGAAAAGGTACCTGGGGATTTTGTCAACACTTATACATCCTGGCCATCTCAAACGGTTACAAGGGTGAATTTATTACTTCGGTGAATATTTGTCGAACAGCATAGTACATTATTAGTTATAGTTTTACTATGTTTACTAGTTTACGTAAATTAATTCAGGTCATTTATTTTTAGCTGGAAGCACAGTTTTATTGTATAACATGGGCCTTCGCAGTGTAATGTCATATCGTATTCTAAACTGATAATAGCCTAGGCAAATACACTAAATATGCAAATGAGACCCATACATAATATATGTTAGGTGATCAGTACAGCTTCACTGGTCGTTGTTGAAGTAATATATGTTAGGTGATCAGTACAGCTTCACTGGTTGTTGTTGAAGTAATATATGTTAGGTGATCAGTACAGCTTCACTGATTGTTGTTGAAGTTCTGAAATAAATACAATATAACATTTATAAATTTAAATTTAAAATCCCTAAGTAACTTACCGAATATGGCCTGCTATTGCGTTTTCCCGTTAATCAATCAAACGCCTTTACTTTTAGACAAACTTCGAAACTATATGTATTCATTTCCAATAACCTCCGAAGAGAAGCACATTTAACACACACTATTTTGATAAAGACCATGTGGTAGAAAATTTGAAAATTTTCATAAGGAACTCGGCACAGCCTAATTTGTAATGAAATCACTAAACTCGTTTAATATATAACATATTACATATCATATTACATCATCGCTTATGTAAGATCCTGTATTTAAATTCCGACGTGATATTTTATTTTACAATAATAAATGTAATCCATATTGTTTGTGTGTTTGTTTTGTTGTAAATGGAATGATGTCAGCGCAATGCTATCGTTGTCGTTTATTTTACATATTTTACACGTTTATTATTTTATATTGGTAATGTTCACTAACTGTACACAACCGCCTGTGTTAATTTTGCACAGAAACCAACGTTTCTGAACGTTAATTGGCAATCTCAATTCTCCATCAATCAGTTTGACTGGCTGACCCTGAGCTGAAATAAAAGAAATGACAAATATCGGCAAGATTAGCGCAGGCGGTGTTGTATAATGTGTGTGTACGTAAGAAATATAGTAACATGTCTCCCGTGCTTTGTTACCGCATATTTAAACTGCAACACTTTTCATGCCGGATTCAACATTTACCAACATTTTCATTTACAATGGAACCTCTCTAAACCGGACACCCTGGGAGGTCCCCAGGGTGTCCGGTTTAGAGATGTTCCGCTGTACAACAGGCATATGACCGTTCTGATACGTATGTACGTGCTTTGCAATCATGAACATACATTAATATCTGAGATAAATGACCAAGAAACACATCAAAAATAAGATCACATGCGTTGTATAGGCGTTCGGTTTAGAGAGGTTCCACTGTACAATGGAACCTCTCTAAACCGAACACATTAAAAGGTTAGTTTCTTTTAAGTTTGATGGTTTTAATTGTCCTTTATCTCCGATGTTAAAGTATGTTCATGATCACAAACCACTCACTCGTGTCTTGAAGTAGTCATCTGTCATTTTACAGTGTAACCTCTATAAACCGGACACCCCGGGGTACCTACCAGGGTGTCCGGTTTAGAGAGGTTCCACTGTATATTATTGTTGCTTATTTCTCAATGAAAGTATATGCTGTTACCATACCGTTGAGCTGTTCGACGAGACAGCATATACTTCTGACGAGAAATAATAATAATAATCATAATAATAATAACTCTACTTGAAAAATAGTTTATCTAAGCATCAAATTGATTTATGGCGGTGCGCCTCAGGTGGTGACTCAGATAGTAACAATAATATTTGCAAATATTTGCTATTTTACATTATTTAGTATAAGTAAATAAAAGTGGTCTACGTGCGGGTGTGAATGTACATATACGTATTCTAACGGGGACTATTTCAAGTTCCGCGGCGGAGTAATGCGGCCGCGAGTGTATGTCATACAACGAACAATACGCCGGGACCTCAGAGAGGTATCTGACTCTGCATAAATGTCTGTGTTTGTTTTCACTCGTCATAGAAACCTTTATTCTCCAGTCTATAAATGACGCGGGCCGCGCACGGCCGCCCATTCCACCGGCCGAAAGTTGAACATTTATTTTACACGTTGTTTTGAGACAAAAATTATCAACAATTATGGAACACTTCAAGAAATTAACCACACTTTTCTGCCTGGTTGCCGTGTTGACATTTCGCCGTGCTGGTAAGTAAATTTATAGTGTTCTTATAATATTGCAATCTAAGGATTTATTTTAATGTTGAAAAAATATGATTTTGTTATCGAAAAACATTCTGAATGGTAGCAAATATGAAAAAATAAAGAAAATATGGAGAAACAATCAGATTTTTTATCGAAAAAAGTTTGATTATTTTGTTTATTTCTGTATAAAAGTATATGTTGTTACCACTCATTTTAACGGTCTCTTTGAGACCGTTCAAATGAGTGGTAACAACATATATTTTTGAGAAGAAATAAAGAAAACAGTGATTATTTTTGAAAAGCTCATACTACTGTAATTGTATCATTCATTTAATGAGTTATTATGAATATACGCCGACGGATTAAATACAATCATTGGTTTTAGGTGGGATGATTTTGTTTAAATAAACACGATTTTTAAACATCTTTTTTAAATATGTGCATACTATCCCGATATTCTAAACGCCAGCCTAAACTGAGGTCGGCTTAAAATATATATCTCGAGACCTGAAGATATATATTTTTTAATTTTTACACACCTACTGGGCATCGTTTCCTGCAAATATTTAAAGAAAAAATGACACTGAAAATTACATGCTCAATTTTCATTTTCTTGTGAAAAAAATGGTGATTTTATATTTTATTGCGAAAAAAATATCTCCCTATGATAATTTAACATGAGGCAAATGGGAGCTGGAGAGCGAGTTCACAAATTAAAAAAATATGTTTTAACCTCTATATGTATGTGTTTAACCCCTACAGTGTATATTAAATAAAATAAAATAAATATTTGATGGAATTTCATCAAATACACACAAAATGGGAAGGGTTTTGTTATTGATAAAAAAGTACTTACAATTATTTTAATATTTTTCGATTCAATGCGTTTAAAATAGCCAAAAGTACGTTGGCAGCAAAATGTGGAACAGACAGTACATTATTATGTTGAACCTTCTGCCATGATTCCAGAAGCTGACATCTTGCTTGGTATTTTTTTTTACTTTCAATCGTAGCAACCATAGTATAACCCATTGTAGGTAATAGTTATACATGTAGTTCGTATATATAAATTGTTTAATAAATTAATTTGAGCGGACGTAGGACCCAATACTTGGCTCATTTGGAAAACGTTACCCCACCCACCCATTTCCATACACTATACAATACATCCTTTTCCAAGGTAAGAAACATCTTCGCCAAAATGCCGTATTTTCGGGTTCGCTCAAAGACCAAACATTTCGATTTTTCTGTTGTCTTATGTCTCTGGTAATCGATAAATGCCTTTGGTCTTCAAATATATTCACTTCAAGCATTTGCTTTTAGCATTTCGTTAGTTACGGGCAAATTAGCTACCACAGACAAGGCGATAATTGTATGTCCGAATAAATGTCACACCTTTTTGTGGGCTGTCGAAGCATAAATTACGTGTTAAATCGGGCCGAAATCCCATTACAGTTTCAACATATTGACGTGGATCACTGCAATAAACATCAGTAACTCAAACGTTACAATTTGTGATTAATAAGTATCATCCACTAACCTTGAATTATCTAAAACGTCCTTTTATTTTGATTTGCATCCCAACATTTTGACATAGCCTTCCATGAACTTTACTTTCGGATTCCTTTGTTATATTCGCAGAATGATCAATAATGACGTCACGGGAAAACCCGAACTGGAGTATCATAAATACTCCTATATTTGTTCAACCAATCAGGTGGCCATGCGTGAAGCAGGTTGTGTGAGATTCTTTCGGACAGAAATTCCTCTGTGTCGTTGGAAGCTAAAATGCGTGTAACTAACAATATACTAAACACATATGTTTAAAAATAATATATTTGGAGGCCTAATGGTTCGCGTCACGGAAAATTAAGTCAATAAGGCGGAACCTGTTGTTTTAAATATAACTTTCTACGTATTGAAACACATACTTATTAATTTAATAGATATCAATTGCCGAATGTCTCGCAATATGCGATTAATTGAGACGAAATGCTGTGCTTTCATTGGTCGAGAAACCAGGGCAAACAATAAGTATATTTGTCCCGTTATATTATGATATATAGTTTATTTATAGTACAACCTGTTACACATATACATATTACAAGACGTTACAGCTGATGATAACAGCCAGCCTACAGAGGCTCATGATGCACTAGCATATACATATTCATTGTTTCGTAATAATGTTGATATCCAATACTTCACGTTCTAAAGTAATGGTTTTGGTGTTCATTTATAACATAACGTAATATCAAAGAAACGAAGATAGCACAATGGAACATACAACGACTTCATATATAGTGAGAATGTGATCGTGCTTGATACGAAAACCAGAAACGATCAATTGTCAGTGCGACACACAGTAGCATTCAATATTGATTGAAAACAAGTCTTTATTATGCAAACTAATTTGACAACGTGTTAAATATCAGATTTACAAGCGACACTGTTTGATCCGGAAACCAATCACCATCACTTGACAGCGTGATACTGAATACCCAATAACATATTGAATATTGCCACTTACATTACAATAAAGGATGCATTATTTACTGTTCAATATAGCACTGGCAAGCGAAAATGATTGATCCGGAAACCAATCACCATCACTTGACAGCGTGATACTGAATACCCATTGACAGATTGAATATAGCAATTACATTATATTAACGGATGCACTGACAAGCAACATTGATTGATCTGGAAACCAATCACCATCACTTGACAGTGCGATACTGAATACACATTAACATATTGAATATACCACTTACATTATAATAATGGATACATTATTTACTGTTTAGTATAGCACTGACAAGCGACATTGACTGATCCGGAAACCAATCACCATCACGTGACAGTGCGATACTGAATACACATTAACATATTGATCTTACCACTTACATTATAATAATGGATACAGTATTTACTGTTCAGTATAGCACTGGCAAGCGACATTGATTGATCCGGAAATCAACCATCATCACTCATTATTCACTTGACAGTGCATTAACATATTTACATTATAATAATGGATACATTATTTACTGTGAAGTATAGCACTGGCAAGTGACATGCATTGATCCGGAAACCAATCACCACCACTTGACAGTGCGATACCGAATACACATAAACATATTGAATATACCACTGACATTATAATAATGTCAAGCGACCTTGATTGATCAGGAAACCAACCACTATCACTTGACAGCGCGATAATGAACACCCAATAACAGACACCCTCGATTTTAATAATTTAACTAATAAAGACATCTTCAACCTACGTTATAAGCATTGATTAATTATTTACTATTCAGTATAGCACTGGCAAGCGACATGGTTTGATCCAGAAACCAGTCCCTGTCGCTTGACAGTGCAGCACTGAACCCACCTTGACAGACGTTATATTTGCTACGTGCAGCACCTGAAGATATAGAGGATATTCATATTTTTGCAACGAATATGACATATATGTTCATCGAGTGGTGTGAAATGTCCATATTTCACGAGTGCCGTTGATATTTATTAACTGAGTTTACTGATTTCATAAGATACGATGCTGCTATGCCGAGTTTCTTCTGAAATTAATCAAGGAGTTTAATAAATACCATGATATTAAATCTTCACAAATGTTAGATTATATTCATTGCATAAGCATATCATCATACATTGCAGCTTAATTGGTCTCCAACACAATTTTATGTAATGAGCTAATATGCATATTTATTACACTAGTGTATTATTATTTTTATTACATACTGCGAGCGCCAATTTTATGAAATTAAATAGATAACAAGACACACATAAACCCACATACAAAATAAACTAACGCATTACATCATGATCAACACATAACACGCGCATAAATGAACTATTCAAAATATTGTGCCTTCAGTGGGTGAGAGGCTAAGACGAACATACAATTGAATCCCTCTACACCGGGTGTCCGGTTTAGAGAGGTTTCACTGTAAAACAGGTGACTACTTCAAGACACACGTGGTTGCTTAGCGATCATAAACAGACAGTGTTATCGGAGGTAAATGGCAATGAAACATATCTAAATAAGGCTCAACAAATGTTCTCTGTGTCTCTATGTTTAGAGAGGTTCCACTGTACATTGTATTTGCAGATGCACAAATTACAGTCTGGGCGAGTGTTACAGCTGGCTCAGCCGCCGTCGCCGACGTATCCACAGCCATTGCCAGTGCCACTGTTAGTACCTCAGCCGCCGGCACCGCCGGAGTCACGTTGAGGGACGGACTAATGACAGCGGATAGCACCCTGTTGACGGTGACGGCGACCTCTACCAATACCCTTACGTACGACATTGACACGGCGAGCAAAACTACGTTTGACATCACCGGCGCTCCAGGCGTTATCACAGTTAAATCCGGAGTCACGATCACCTACTCGGCCACCAGCTCGTATACAGTGACGGTCACGTGAGTATAGAGCAGACGTATACATATATTACATAACTTACTTGGAAAACCACGAGTAACCCACCTTAGAACTACTAGAACTACGTCCGGAGAAAACACAGTCGCACACAGCGCACACACATACATGTTTGCACACGCACACTCATACGCACACGCACACGTACACGCACGCGCACACGCACACGCACACGCACACGCACACGCACACGCACACACACACGCACACGCACACGCACACGAACACACACACGCACACACACACGCACACACACACACACAGCGTTGTAGCGCATTAAATAAACATGTTATGAACACATTGTATGATTAATACCGGGGGTCAATTTGATTGGCTGAACGCATAACTATCGTTGTCATGATGATGACAAACAAACTGAAGACGTTCCAAATGGCGATATAGAGCCAGAGACTCCGTGTCATGCTTTTACATGATTCGTTTCATAAATCTCATCAATGGAAACTCGTTTGATATCCTCAACGTATTACCAAGTTTCATTGAAGTAACCCAGAAGCGTTTATTTGCGCTATATCGCATCAAGACATACTATTAATAGAGATGGACGGTAGTTTCCCAAAAGGCCGTAAATTCGCACATGAGGCTAACTTTCCTAAATTTGGTACAGATGATCTTAATGTTATGCCTTTCAAGAATGTTGATGGAAGCAATCTGAATGTTCACCTTATCGTCCATATTGGACCAAATCCAAGATGGCCGCCGATCAAAACCAGTTATCGGCATATTTCAGCTCCATGTGGTCCTATTATCATAAACATGGTGTAAATTTATAAATGTTTTGAAACAATTTAAGTAAAGGTCACACTTTTTCAAGGTCAGGGTCATGTTAAAAAAACCATGAACAAAAACAAATCTTTATTTGTATGTCTTTTTTGGCTATTTATTTGTCAAATTGGTTCTTGAAAGGTCAGATAGGAACGCCTGAAGTATGGTGACATCTTTGTTTATTTGCCTACTAAAATATAATTATACATGTATCCATTCTGCCGATTGTCTGCATGTATATCAATGTCTGATTGACGGCTTTTCAGTGTAAATATATTTCCCAAAACGGTCTGTAGCACAACATTTTGTCCGAAGATGACCTGTGAGCATGGATAGTTGCAAAACATTGTGAAAAATGTGTTTTGTGGTGCAGTCCTTCTTCAGAAATAATCAACGGAGACAAGAACAAGTGTGCCGAATGTCACAGTATACGCCCGACGAGGTGTAGTCAGTATATAAGGGGAGGTAATTCCATGGAAAAATAAATCAGTAACACTGATGTGTATACCCCTCAGAAATTAAAACGTGAACAAAATTAACACTTTGAACACGAGTGTCGAATGTCACAATATCGAGGCATGTCGAGGCATGGCCAGTCAACAAGGGGAGATAACTCATTGAAAACCAGTAGGGTGCTTCCTCTTGCCATGACAAACATGTGTACCAAATTTGGTTGTGATCCGTCTAGTTATTGTGCGGACAAAGATACAGAGAGCGAAAATTAATAAAAATGGCCACTAATGAGAGACAAGTCATCAACAACTTAAAACATAATATGGGGTTCTTCATCTTGCCGTGATAAACATGTATACTGAATTTGGTTGCGATCCGTCAAGTATAACTCTAGTTATTGTGTGGAAAAGGTGTAACCGCCCGCCCATACAATATGAATACATAATACGTCCCGGTTATTTTAACGGGCGTATACATTCGGCGTCGGTACAGCAGACACACGGCAACAACTTTAATTTGTGTTCTTCTGCTGCTTCACGGACACAGTATTGTCCCAACAATCAACAAGTCATGCCTCTTCCTCTTTGCGAAGCGCACTGACTCAAACATAAAGTTCAGCAAACGTTCAGCAACTCCTCATTATGCCAGTATTGGTGGCTGGAGACATGTGTAGATCATGCTCATCCACACAATTCTAGAGACGTCGGTACTACAACGTCTAGGACACACCCTGAACAAGTAACTAATAATACAACTTTTATTGACTACAATATTTTAAAACTATGGCCAATGTGATCGTATAGTTTATATCTGATGTTCCTTAGCCGTGCTCCATTAGATGGTTCCAATACTGTCCGAAAATTGTCCTAAACCTCAGAACGCATCTTGCCCGTAGGCTGTTCATAGCACGACTGTCTGGAATTTGTGGGCTCGCTATGCGGTGATACGTCACCAGAAAACGGGTGGGCAGTCATTATCATCGATGACGAAGATAGTAAACATAATTAATATAGATATATATTCATGGTCAGATCGTCCATATTATAAATAATTAATAAATCAGTCTGATGCAATCGCTATACAATCGGTATCATTTCATAGTAAAAAGGGTGTGTTGTTACATCAGTACGATCCAATATCGCCCCGATTTGACATGGATGACGTATTTTGGTTTAAAAATCAGCGAAATCCTTTCCATTTCCAAATCAAGCCTACTCTGATCAGATAAAACGTTCGATATTCTATTGCCTTGGAATTTCGAAGGACACATCTCCGCATGAAAATCATGGATGGTGCAGCTGCTGTGGTTCACATGGCGAGACAAATTAAGGCTGTTGACCTTGTGCAGTATGTTAGTTGTCATTTCATGCCATTCATCATAGGTAACGTCTGCAAATCTACACCAACCAATGCGGCTTCACATCTCAGTCGAAGAGAGGCACGAAATGTGCGACTGCTATCGTCGAAGCTCCGTCACTGGTTCTACATGACTGGAAGAAGTTCCTTTACTAACAAGGACAACAAGGTGCAGCTATTCCATTTCCTTGTCAAATCCGCAGTCTAAACTGCAACGCTGCTCACGAATGTGGATGTGTACACCACAAACGGTGACAAGGCGATAACATACAACAATACAGCAGACAAGAGCTGCATCACGCCCAGCATCCACCCACCAAGAGTCGGATCATTCCGTATCTATCAGAAATTGCGCAGCGAGGACATATCAAAGCGAGGATACAGACTGTCGATAGAGATATTGTTGCGATCTGCGATAGGCATGCTGCAGTTTCGACAATGTCTCTAACCGAGCTTTGGGTCGCATTCTGCACTGGTAAAATCTTCATAAACACTACTGTTCGTGGCATCGCCCGTTAAGTCGGACCACAGAAGTTGTTGTGACACAACAACTAGCTTTCTGGGTGTCAGACAAAAAGACAGTCTGGGTGGAATTGGACGGACATCCTGATCTATCATAAGTATACACTCGTTGCCCTCGTTGAGGACCAGCATCGCCTCACCCTCGACTCCATGAACATGGAACATGGAGTATGGCCTCTGATTTGGGGTAGGTTCATGATTCAGAGATGCGTGTCTGGACTCCCTACTGGACGCTGTTAGTATATGCCAGCTATACGTCCGCCTTAATGCTACACTGCGTATGTGAAAAAAATTGCAAAGGTAATTGCATGTGTTCTCAGGATGGACCCGGGTGCATCGTTATGTGCCACTGTGAGGGCGGGTGCATTACTAATGACTGAGGTTCATATAGTCTACCTTAATAACCTGCAATATAATCTAGACACAGACAGTTGCAAGTATGTATATACATGTATGTACTTGGATGTTATCTGCTGATAACACTTTCAGAAAAGCTGTTGAAGGCCTGGCAAATTATCCAAGGTATTTGTATAAATAGTATAGCTCAATGATTTCCAGGTATATCTTCAAATTCATGTTTTTTTCTGGCGGGAGGTTGAGTAATGTAACGATTGTGTCTATCCTTAAAGGAATATCTTGGCTTTCCGGCTATACCCATTATAACATGTAGTAAGAATAGTACTAAACATATTACCTTTAGGGAGCAGGGGCTAAGTGACTATGGGGTGATAAGCACATGACACCAGATCAGGTTATTCTGATTTCAGGGCTGAATATACATGTACATGTACATAAATAACATTTAAAACATATTTTAGGTACATATTCATTACTGATTGTGTGGTGTCCCGTATCAGTACATCTGAACGATGGGATTCGACCACATTAGCACAGCCTAAATGACGTAACATAATTGACATAACAGCCCCTTAAACACCATCAAATAAATATATTTTCTTCTGTCCATTTATACTAACATAACCAACAAAATTATGCGATAATTTTGGTCTTTGGCGAGGCCAAGTTGTCTTGACATGGACCACACATATATGCCATTGATCTCCCCACCCTCCCCCACTTCCAAATAAAGTATGTCAGATACCTCATCAAATGAAACAATCAGCTCTAACGCCTTATAATTGACATGACTGCAAACAGAGTGATACAAAGGTTTCTGGAATAAGACTATTTCTACATTTCAGGGTCATTTGACATTGACCTTGGCTTACAGAAGGTGACCTTGACCCAGAATATTTACGAAAACTTCACCAGCATACTCAGTGACCTCAAAAACTATAAATCAAGATTATCAAGATATGTCAATAATGTGTTTGACTGGCAGCCATCTTGGGTTTCTGCTATAAATAGCTGAGAACATGTATGAACGTTCAGATTGTTTCCATCAAAATTCTTGAAAGGCATTATCTGAAAGGCATTATCTGAAGGTCAATTGTAACAAATTTGGAAAAGTTAGCCAGATGTGCGAATTTATTTGACTACCGTCCCTCACTATAACTAAGATTTCAATACCGTGTTTGATTTAAACATATTTTATTGCTCTATTTAGATCGTATACAATGGTTTCAAGATATACAATTTACTATAATAAGAGCAAACGGGTCGGGCTACACGTTTTAACAACATTAGTTACAGCCCTTCCCAATTGCTTATTGCATGTACTATAAATAGTGGTATAATCGCGGTAGACATATTTGTTACTAGGTACATGTATAATATAACTTTGTATAGAGCAAATACATGTAGAACTAGAATACCGTGTTTGTAGTGGTGATCGCCAGTTTATGTGCATTTGAAGACAGTGCTCAATAATAAAAAAGGTCACACTCCCCAAAAAAATTATTTGATGAAATTCCAAATAATGATTTTATTGCGAAAAAACGATTGTCCTATGGGAATTTAACATGGGGCTAAAATAGATGTTTTATCCAAAAACAAAATACAAATTAAACGCTCTTTGTATATACTAATGGCATCTCTAAATGCAGAACCAACAAAATATAGCCCTACAATATATCCTGATGTGCGGGAATCGTTAACCTTAACATGACCAGACTCACCTGTCGTGGGTTGAAGGATGAACATAAACACAGACATCGTAATTTGCATATAATAATAATAATACAAAGAAGAAACGTCATTATATAGTCGTGTTGCGGGATTTTTTTTTGTCAAATTGACATTTTGTTACTATGACAATGGTAGCTGTATGATGAATTGAACACTTTTTATTTGATCACGATATCTGGAATATTCATTAAGATAGTATATGTTATACAACACCACTATGCAGGTCGTTTGAGCAAAAGAGACGTCACGTAAAAGCGACGTCAAGCGACGTCAAAACGGCGTTACAGTATCTACCGTTACACATAGAGTATACGCCAATATTTATAACAGTTTGCAAGTTGACATAATCGAACTAGAAGCATGTTTGGCATTGAATATTGAATGTATAGACGGATGAGCCTGAGTCTTTTGGTAATACATGAATGTGAAAAGCGACAAAGACAACTAAACAGGCAAGTTCATGTACCAGCAAGTAAACATGCGCGCGTACGGCGGATTCGGTATTGCTGATTTCTTCTTTTTCACGTCGTGTTTACTGACAGTTTTAACAATGTATAATTGTAGAAAACTATGGATGTATATGAAGCAGGCAGTACTATTTACTGTCCAGGTATCATTTATGTATTGATTAACTCATTGGTTGATTGGGGCTATACGACCGTTCAGCATATACAGATGGGAATGCACCTGTACATGGGGAGTACAATACGTTCAACATTAAATTACATTTAAACTAGAGCACAGTCGATGGCGGTCCATAGCAATATATCTTCTTTTCCCAAATGCTAAGTCGAAAATCAATGACCGGTGGACGAAGCAAAAATCGAAATTAACTTTGCGCATCTACACACCAAGGCACACACAAAGTTTCAAGACCTTACATATTACGGTTAAAAAGTTTTACACCTTACAACAAACTTGACGGACGGGCGGACAGACGGACGGACACCCGCGACAAAAACAATGTACCCATGTTTTTTCAAAAAGTGGATATACAAAACTAGTAGCAATGAAAGGCACTGTTCATGTCTGATAACAGGCACATTTACTTCTATGCGTTACTCAATATGTACGGTTCACTTGAATAGCGTGAGAGCAAAAGCCTGCATCGCTTACATGTAATTTCTACTCCATCGCACTATCTCACTCGACTAGTGGGAGCGCGTGGAAGTCTGCTACATGGACAAAATGGATATGGTAACATGTTTGCAGACATTTGTTTCTACAATATCAGCTTGTCCTACCACCGCCTTGTGTTTGTTTTCGGAGTGTTACGGTAGCATTTTGTCTTTTGGAGACTCAATTCGCCGGCCTTCCAGTGAGCGAGCATCGTAGTCTATCGTTCTCAAACAAGTATCTGACCTTCGAAGTCATAGTGCAACATGCATGTAATACTCCAAAATGTTTTTTTTGGGGGGTGGGGGGGGGGGAGGTGGGGGTGGGGGGGGGAGTATAAATTAACAAGACTCAAAGTCAAGGGATCATTGATAATCGCCGAACATGACTAGAAGAACCATATCAATTGCTAGTGCGCACAGTCTTATCGTATTTGTGTTGTAACTGTACGATCGGCGACCCATATCCTGTCGGCAATCGGGATTCTGCAGTGTCTGAATGGCGTACATCATATTTTCTGATCCGACGGCACATATGCACAGATGAGACTGATCTGTGGCTATATTAGTCGTAACATCCATGGATTTATTTTTTTGCATGAGATAACTTTTTCTTAAAATCGGTAAACTTTGCGCTAAATTTTAATTCTAAACATTATATTACATGTAGAAGAAAAGAATTGAGCAATAAACTGAAAATTCGCCCTGAGTTAACCAGATCTAAAACAAGTATAGTTGTACCGGAAACCGGGCCCAGGCTACATATAGGTCTACAAATATGCTGCCGAACATCTGTATGTAAATAAAAAATATAGCTTCCGCAGAGTTGTTACCTGTAAATGGTGGTCGATAACAGTTAACATGCATGGACGGTTAGCTGTAAACTGCGTGAAAGAAAATATTTTGTCAAAATTACGGAAAATAAAAAACACATGTCAATAACAGACTAACATATTTATATGTCATGGCAGCATGAAAATAATAAAAGAAAAGTATCGTTACGCCATTGTTTTGCTCGCTTCGAATAAAAATGTCACGCTGTCGGTTTCGATCCTGTGATCTTTAGTACGGTAGTTTAACTTTCTCAACTACGACACGGAGGCAAATACTGCTTCGCTGCATATTTTAGGTCTCATAATTGTTTCACCATAATCAGTCAACAAATGTAGGCCGAGTTTGTTTTGTAGTGTACACATTTCACATTACCAGCCAGATCTGGGTCCGAAGAATACAATTTTCACGACATGTACGCCCGATTATATATTTGGGAATATATCTTACAATGAACTAAAGTTCAAACCAAATTTATACGAATTTATAACGATCACATTTGTGAAAATGCATTAAAATAATACGGGCGACGAAGTAGCCCGCTTTATGTTACGCGTATATGAAAACTTACCATTCAGTGAAACTAGGTTGAACATATGATTATAGGACACAGTCAACTTATGAATAATATAGACGGTAAACCAGTCCTGGTACAGCTTACCAACAAGGAGTAAATTCTCAGGACAACGGCATTGATTGTTATTATTATGACAGAGAGATAAATAAAATAGATGTTGCAGGAAAGGTATGTCTGTGCCAAACATTGTATTATACTATTTGCATGCTCTACACATTCAGGTTATTTTTTTTCTGCGACTTGGTGTGGGGGTGAGATAGATATTTCGAAAGTGAAAGTAGACGGTTCCGTCAAAAAAGGGGAAGTAACTCATGGAAATCAACCCGCACGACCCCGTGTTTGGCATGGATCTAGAACCGGCTTAGGTCACTGACTCCAGGAATGGAAGTAACACAATTGATTTTGTCGCAGGTAGTTTGCGATTGTCATGTTTATGTGAATGTGGGTCTATGGGAAATCAATTTGTTGCCTGTTTCCTGAAAGTGTAAAATTTGTTTTACCGTAAACTAATCTGGAGCTAGGTGTTTTACGACAGGTGGTATTTTACTAATACGGGCGACGAATAATTTGGCCCGAAGTGCCAAATGCTTCTAAAACAAAATGTAGATAACATCGGAAAGTATACTGAATATAGCTTACGAAGTTAATGTATTTCAAAATATGTGTGTTGTAGTTGAAGACTAAATTTGCTTTTATCACAACGCTGAAGAGAGTCCTCCAAGGGCGATAATTGCGAATGGGCGGAACTGTGCGAATGGGCCGAATGCAACGAAAGTAACGGAAGGCAGAAACAGTCGTTGTATCTGGGCTATTTTAGTTTTTAGCCCGATTTATGCTACGTCAGAAAACATACTGAATATAGCAGGCGAACTATTCTAGTTATTAAATTAAAACATATTTTGTGTTGTTGTCCTTAACAACACTCGAGAGACGCTTGAACATATGCGTTTCAAATGATCTGAGTACAAATGCCTTAAATGCGCATTGAATATTTTATGAAAATTATGTTTTCATTATGCCGCATTTCTGTTAACACATCTTTCTCTCTCCCACACCCATGTCTGTCTGTCTGTCTGTCTGTCTCTCTCTCTCTCTCTCTCTCTCTCTCTCTCTCTCTCTCTCTTTGATTCCCTATGTCTCCCTGTCTGTCTCTTTCTCTATCATTACTATAAACCACACATATATCCTCCCCCTCCGTCTCTCCCTCTCCCCCTCTCCCTCTCTCGCGCTCACTCGCGCTCTCTCTCTCCTCTCTCTCTCTCTCTCTCTCTCTCTCTCTCATCTCTCTCTCTCTCAACATCATTAGATATAAACCATAATATTTGTCTCTGTATCTTTCAACATCATTAGATAGAAGGACAATATATCTCTCTCAACATTATTAGGTACAATACCGCACCTGTTGTGATTTTGTTTACAAGACATAGTCAAGCGATCCATGATACTCTCTGGACATGACTAACAGAAACAAGTACACATTGCAACTGCTGTTTTATTGAGCCTGTTCGGTTGTGTCACGGCCTGTGCTGTATTCACAGTCCATGACACAAGTACCTCTTACCAACAGCTGAAGTGAAGCTGTTTGTAAAAAGGACACCACTAATACGAAAAATATTCAAAATTTGCTCAAAGACCATCAGGGATCGAGAAAATAATAGCATCACTGGAAGGACGCACCTGGAGAATTTCCATAGCCGCCACGCTGCACTTAACTTCGCTGATGTGAGTTTAAAAATACAAGACATAGTCAAGCGATCCGGGATAATTGGGGAACACGACTACCAGAACAAAGTATGCATTGCAAGCGTGCGCCTAGTGTACCTGTTGCTGTAGTCCAGGATACAAACACATCTGACACAGCACTGGGTTAATCAAAAGTAAAGGTAAACACAATGATACAATGGGCAAAATGTGTATAACTCTCGAAGTGACAGTCGTGCTCAATGACGATTGAGATTGCGAAAATTGGGAATAATATCACTGAAGATGCTTAGCCTTGTTATTTTTTCTTAAAATGATCGTAAATGTACTAATACATTTTCTATAATGCCTAGGCTATTAATGTACTATATATGAAAAGGAAATATCTAAATGGTATCATTGCTTCAAATAAGAGAAGTGCGCCAATGACACCATTTAATTATAATAGAGAAGCTGTAACACCGTGGTAGTTGCGGGAAGTAGCTCTGCAATACTACACTATACTACCGTACCGTTTATAGCATACTAACATCATGGTAAAGCTATCAATTGGTAAATTTACTTTCATACACTAACGTCGCCCGTCATAGGTAGTACCTATTTCATATTAAAAACATCGAGATCCGTTGTTGTTCTGATAACTTTAACACCAAACAATCCTAACATGGCGGTCTGCCAAACGTCAATCTCAGCGGAAATTACGTTAGCTAAGTTCACGACGTCATATCTTGTGACGTCGTCAGACTACCGACAGGTTTTCGCGCGATGCGGCTCAATTTATTATGTTTAAAGGTACATGCCCACTCAGTAGGCACAAACTGTTCTTTAAATAAGAGACATGTCACGGTACAGATCTAGTAACTCAGGAGCGACCGCCTTGTAAGCGGGAGGTGCCGGGTTCGTGTCCCGGGTCGGGTGCACAATTTTCTCTTCCTGTTACCTGTTGCTTTTGGAGCCGAACGAGGGACCGTTGCTGATACCTATACTCCGAGATTGTCCCACAGATAATCACTAATCCTCAAAAATATGTAATTCGAGGACGACTTTCAATTTGGCAGTGGACTATGTCACGGTACATATCTAGTAACTCAGGAGAGAAGATCTGCATCTGTTCCCGGTTAACTCAGTCGGTAGAGCGACCGCCTTTTAAGCGGGATGAACCGGGTTCGAGTCCCGGGTCGGGTACACACATCATCTGAGACATTTTCTGGCAAAACAAACATTAATTCACCATTACCCCACATATTGATTGACAATATTATGCATTTTATATCAGACGTAACTTTCCACACTGATATCAGGGACGATAACTGTGTTTCCTTAATGTTTATAATTGCTATTTATACTCCATATTTATTTTTTGATGTGCAATTATCATACTTTATAATCTGTCGAAAATATTATTTTTTTCAGGTGATGCATTTAATTAGTATAAATAATTAAAAAATACGATGCCTCATTTGCATATGAAAAAGGCCTGATACCAACGCACGTCACTATCAGTAAAATAAATATTATTAAATGATTATACCTGTAAAGCGGCGACTCGTAATCTTTAGAACTGGTGGAATAGTGACACAAATATACACTTATTTAATTCCTATAAAGAACATTTTGTGCCTACTGAGTGGGCATGTACCTTTAATAATCAAATTTTCTGAGTTCAAAACGGATAACTGGTTTCAAAACATTGGGCCTGTAGTTGCCCTTGTAGATGATGAGAGCTTTATGAATTTATAGATCGATGGGAGACTAAATGGCGGGTACACGTCAGGGGCGTCGGAAGCATCATAAGATTCTGGCAGTCGGACATCGTCCATTTCGTGCACCTGCAGGTTATAATTATCTCCCCTGTCGAGGAGCGCAGGGGGAATTCCGTTTTCCTATATTATTTAATTATTTGTGAACGCTTCAAACTAAATTCCAATCGCTAAATTAAAATTATAACATTTAAACGGTCAATAATAGATATTCTTATCACCATTTAGTATTTTAGTAGCTTAAAATGTGAAATATTCTAGCATAAAAATTATGTATTTTAGAGCAAAATGTATCGAGTACACCCGAAAATATCGGGTCACGTAATTAGTGATACGTCACGCCATCAAACCCCACACCTTCCCACACCTATTTATGGAACGCCTCTGCTGCCTCGTTATGGGCATTTTCATTATGTGCATACATTATTTTGTCATACCGCAGATATGTTTCTCGGCTTTTGATTGGCTAGCTTGCCTGGTCATATATATTATATGACCTGCCAAGGCCGTCGAACATAGAGAAATTGCGATTCCCCTCCGGCGCCTCGCGTCCAATGAAGACACATTTTGAAAGCGTCTAGCGATTGCGAATTGTATTCCTCACTAAACACAATAAAACCCCGAATTGATCAATACAAGTAACAAATTGTACACTCAAAACCAGTCTTTGTTGTTTATTTTTCCATAAATATTCTTCGCTCATCAAAATATGAGGGAAAAATTAGCCAAAATAACGAAAATTGCTTTTCAAATCTCAACACGCTTAGCTTCGTGACACGGCTATATTTAGGTCACAAACTATGGGTTCCACGCACGAAACCGCGGCGTAGCAATGACAGCGAATGTTTGGGAACCAGTCGCATTATTCTAGAGGTGCCAAAGGGAGAGCAGATCGATAGAGCAGTGGAATATAAATTAAATTACACGATATAAAAAAACTGTCATAAAGTCGTTTTCGATGGATTTCTTACTCCATATTTAGTTTGTTTTCGTTTAATAAAAAAACAAAATTTTCATTTACGCCTTTATATTAAGACTGACGGTAGAAAATCGAATCTCGGATTATTTTTCTTCCTGAAAAAACGTAAAGATCAAAAGAAGAGATATGTTTATACGGCCAAATACAGGATCTGCGGTATGACAAATACGTTATTGTGATTCTAGACAGGCTATATGGTGTAATATTGCCCGTCTGAAGTTCACCCTCGGCTATCGCCTCGGGTGAACATACCTCCAGACGGGCAATATTACACCATATAGCCTGTGTAGAATCACAATAACTTTTAATGTTTTGTTATGTTGTGTAGACTTATCATTATGTTATGTGCATACATGATTATGTTATGTATGTGCATCGCTATGTTATGTCATAACATCATTATGTTGTGTGCATATATTATTATGTTATGAACCTGCATCGTTATGCTATGTGATTACATTATTATGTTATGTCATAACATTATTATGTTGTGTGTTTTCATCATGTTATGAAGACTTACCATTATGTTGAGTGCATATATCATTATGTTATGTAGACTTAGCATTATGTTATGTGCATGCATTGTTATGTTGTGTAGACTTACCATTATGTTATGTGTATACATCTTCCCGGTGTCAGCTATTTTTTATAACCCTTGATAAATTATCCGGTCATAATAATAACGAAGTTTTGACCCAACAAAAAGTCAGTACCACATAACATAATGTCGTAAGGACAAAACATGACGATTAATGTACATAGTATAATTTCAGATATACATAACATAATAATGTGTCTACAAAACATACTTACTGATCTACATGACAGAACGACGACGACAAGCACCAGGGGCGCAGCCATGCAGGCATGAAATGAGGGGGTGACAGGGGGGGGGGTCTGGTCTTCCACCTCCCGCCCCCTATCTCCCACCTCCCGCCCCTCACATAAAACCTCACGCCTCCTCATCTCCCACCTGCCGCCCCCCACCTTCCGCCCCTTATATCCCACCTCCCGCCCCCTCACCTCCCGCCCCTTATCTCCCACCTCCCGCCCCCTCACCTACCACCTCCCGCCCCCAATCTCCCACCTCCTGCCCCCCCCTGTCACCCCTCTCTGAAATCTTGATTCATCTGATTAGCGTAGCGATGATACATTGGCTGCGGGCAGTAGAACTATATCCTTGAAAACTAGGAAATGCCACTCTTGAAAGTGTGGGCGCGGTGCATTATAGATAAGCATAATTAGAACCTGTCAGTCTGTCCGTCTGTCTGTCCGTCCATCCGTCGTAAACATTCACCACATTGGCCATCCATTTAACTCAGAAAAGCAAGTGTTTGGTCAAAGCTGCTAACGGGGGCATCACTGTGTATAGACACATTTTTTTTCTAGTTTCTATCGGTTATGCACAATTTAAGGTGGTCGTAAAGTATTTCAAATGGACGAACAACTCGAGACAGACGAATGAACTTCTACATTGCTTTACCACTGGTAAATGTGAAGGGAACAACAGCATACAGAGCACATGAAACGCCCATTTCCTAGTCCAAAAGGAGCTAGGTCTATTATATACATACTTAGTGTGGATGGACAGATGGACGGAGAGTTGCAAACCATACCGACATTTTCGATATGGGAGGGTTACAATGGCTCATTCCATCATTAATTTATAAATAGGAAATGGGTGTCCCGAGCGAATCGACGAAAAATGGACTAAATTTCCGCCAAGTTGAAATAAGTATTTAGAGAAACTATCACGCGCGGTTCCAGGGTGTATACAGTCTACACATAACATAATGATAAGGCTACACAACATAATGATGTATGCACATAACATAATGGTAAGTATACACAACATAACAATGTATGCACATAACATAATGATAAATCTACATAACATAACGATGCATATACAAAACATAATAATGTATGCACATAACATAATGAAAAAGCCCATAACGAGGCAGCAAAGGCGTTCCATACATATTTGTCGCGTGACACGTGTATTCTTGTACATTCTGAAATCCGTATAATTGTATATTTGTGATGTGTGGTACTGTGTTGTATTGTTGTGCGTATTATTGGTTTTCACATCCCTGTGATTACACATACCTGTGGTTTCACACACCTGTGGTTTTTGCACACCTGTGGTTTGGCATGTACATTTGCCATGTACAATGTGCGTGTAATAAGGGGGCTTATGTTGTATTGGTGGAGATACGTTTTATGCGTGTCCTATTTGCGGATTTAAATATACGTCTAGTTTATGAGCAATGTTTTTACTGATGTCACGCCATATTTGCCACAGACTATGCATGTGTGTGGTGAGAACTCGTTGACTGCGTGTGCTGGTTTCGCTAGGGAAAAGATACCTTTTAGTATTACGGATGTCCACTGTCCGTGCCAGCCGAGTTTGTCCGCGTGTCAGTGTTTCACCATATAAGGGACCTTCTGTAGGTGAAGCCAGTATACAGCGCAGACCATACCATGGTCTGCCCTGTTATGTATGCTACCGGTTAGTGTTTCAGCATAGCCTGGTACTGGCCAACACGGATATATCAGATCCCATAATGGTGATGTTTTGTGTCGTGATATTTCCGTAAATGACCACGATATTTGAGTTTAGTATGTGCTAATACACTCATTTGAGTGTATAGCCGTAGGACCGTTATGGAGGGGTTTGGCGGGGCCAAGAAGCGACCTTCGCATTGTCGAGACCAGTCGAGTAGATTTCGGATTATGAGATCTGGGTCTATAGTGTGCAGATTTATGGTAGTGTGGGGTATACCATGTTGGATGGTATTTATTCCACGAGGGCTGTACACTGGTTTGGTTGAATTTAAGGCGTGGGAACATATATTTATGCCAAATATAACCCATGGGTGACATGGCAAAAGCCATGGTTTTGTAGTATTTATGTGAGATGTCGTACGAGGGGTAGGCATATCCATTATTCCGTGCATGGTTTCACTGGTGCGTATATAAGCGATGTCTCGCTATGTGTTGGCGGGACACATATTTTCTGGTTACAGAAGACTAGTACTGTATTCACCAGTGACACGGAGGATTTTGGTATGTACCTAGAACATTTTATTTCAGCTGTGATTTGCCGTTGTTCGATTCCCGTCCCGTTTTAGTCTGTTGTGCATCCTGTCTGTTTGTCTGTGCGTATTCGTCCAGTAATTGGAGATTCATTTCATTTTTGTAGCCTCTTGAGAACGCTCCAGCGAGCCACATTGGACGTTTTGGTCCACTCGTTTGAGGGCAGACCCCAGTCAGTGCAGAGTATCGGGTCGTCCGAGTGTCCGTACGTCTGTCTGGCGCAGTGTGTAGCAGCTCCGGGTACAGGCCTGTATAGAGCAGTGTGTGATAGCTACCTCGCGTTCAGCAGACAGTCACAGCCATAGTTTAGTGAAGTGAAACGCCATACACACATATCATATCATTATACTACCACCGAGTTGAATGTCACCTAAGTGAAACTTTTCCCGGCGTCTTAGCCAACGTGATAATCGCCATTTTGTATTATATCGGAACCTTACATCCGGTCTACCACTTCCGGTATTACAACCCATTGATTCATCATGGATACTTTACATCCGGTCTACCACAAACGGGTTGCTACAGTCGAGTGATACCATAGGAACTTTACATCTGGTCCACCATTTCCGGAGATAATACTACCTGTGGAACTTTACTTCCGGGAACCAGCTTCCGGAACATTATCGTTATTGACTATCATGTGATGTAACCACATCCGGCTTTGACTTTGACATTCATACTTTGAAAATATATTGCATAGGCAATACATATGTATACTTTGATAGTGTATGGTAATACTCCTATCATGGCATGTCATGGCTAAAGGATTGTAGTAAGACTACATATATTGTTTATGATTAATCCACTTGAAGTTGGATTATAGCCATATTGTTGACTAGACCTCATATTGCGGTGAGGCAGACCTTGGGACCTGATACTCAGAGGTTACACTATCTATTGAGATACGCCAGCACTGGGGTAGCTCAGATGATTGTCATTTTGTCCTCCAATGTTCGTTATGCAATGTTATACTTGTATGTTATTTAACTTTGATTAGCGATCATCAAAGTACTTGTGCATTCATACTATTGTCCACTACGGGACCATTGAGATACCACATACCGAGTTTATTCGTCTATAGCTTTTAAGTTGCGTTAAAGTATAACAGTCGATTGGCTTACAACCTTGTAGTAATTGAATAGTATCATGCACAGTACAGTGATGTTCGCATATCAATGTATCATGTATTCCTGTGTGTGTCCCCATGTAATATAGTGTACATTATAAGTGATTAAGTGACTACGTGTACTTATCTACTCTGGCCTATCCCTTACACTTCAACTGCATGGTTACCACTTTTCGTTCGTCGGATCAAGCTATATTGGCCATAACGTCATAACAATTGAAGTATACTTGGTTCATATGATAATTGGGGGAGACAATTTGTCTCGATCATTCCTGACCTTGGTAATGACCTTGACAATGGTGTCAGAAGTGGGGTTTTGTTTCCTCTTTTTATAATCAGTTTCTTCAAAGCAGTTGAAGTAAGGAGGCTAGAATAGCTGTACCCCTAGCGTCGTCAAAATTCAATCTTGTATTTGTTTGCCTTGGGAGTTAATGTAAGATGCACTCCAACACTTAGGCACTAATACATCACCACATACATGATTTGACTACCTAGGTACAGAAGTATAGAGTTGAGACGATCTGGTGAGATAGTGGATGTAAGGGTCATTGTAACTTTGGATTTGTTGAATAGTACCTCCCTGTGATGATGGCACAGCGGGTGTTCTAGGTTAGCACTAGACACTTCTGCATCTGAGGCGAGATTACTACCACTATTATAGTGTGTATGAACAATACTATATCCTGCCAGGTGTCTATAACCAGTCCCCAATATTTGTGTCCAGTACCTTAGAGAGGGAATGGTAAATATACCATTACATTAGACTATACATATACCGGATTGACTTACCCGAATTGAGAAACTTATACCGTCGTTAGGAGTAGAGACCGGATTGATTTACTTTAACCTTATAGACGTGAAGCAAGAGACTCGCACAAATCACCAAGTGATTTGAGTGCTAGAGACCTTGTGTACCGTCGGGTAAAGCGTGTAAATCGATAATCCGGAGTTGAGTTGAGAGTGAGAATGTCGTCCATTAAGGAGCTAATGGACATAGGCAAAAGCTTAGGGCTAGCAGATTCAGAGTTAAGGGCCTTTGTAAAGGAAGAGCAGGAGAGAGAAAGACAGGAAAGACTAGAGGCTAGGCAGGCTGAGAAAGATAGGTTAGATGCTGAGCGGTTGGCTAAAGAGATTGAGCGACAGGCTGAGAAAGATAAGTTAGCAGTTGAGCGACAGATGGAGAAAGAGGTAGACTACATTAGCTAAGGATTGAGCGACGGCTGAAAAGGTTAGATGCTGAGCAGTTAGCTAAGGAGGTTGAGCGACAGGATGAGAAGGTAGGGATGTGAGCAGTTAGCTAGAAGGTGAGCGACGATGGGGAAAGATAGATTAGATGCCAATGAAGCGCAGTTAGCTCTAGAATTCAAATTGCGAGAATTAGACACTAAGCATCAGTAGAAATGGCAAAAGTAGAAAGGGGATGAAGTAGTAGATGAAGATAGACATGATAGGGACTATGGCAGAGCATTCGGTCCGAAGCTGCCACATTTTGATCAGAATAATGACAACATGGATAGCTACTTAGCTAGATTTGAGAGGTACGCAGCAATTCAAAGGTGGGGAGAGATAAGTGGTCACTACACTTGAGTGCTTTATTGAAGGGCAAGGCATTAGATGTATATTCTAGACTACCTATTGATGATGCTCTTGACTATGATAAGTTGAAATCCGCATTGTTGAAATGTTTTGATCTAACAGAAGATGGTTCAGACGCATGTTCAAAAACACCAAACCAAATGATCACAGTGAATCATTTGTGCAATATGTCAGTCGGTCAAAGAACTATTTAGATAGATGGTTTGAGTTAGGTAAGGTGAATAGAACATATGAAGGAGTATTAGACTACATGATCAGAGATCAGATGTTAAGTATATGCAGTCGTGAGCTCTACTTATTTCTCAAAGAGAAAACATTTGACTCGATAGATCAGATGGCGGTTCAGGCAGATTACTTTGCAGAAGCTAGAGGAGGGTAGCAAGTATGTAGTTCAGAGGAACAGTACTAGCAACAGAACTGAGTACAGGTCAGAGATAACCAGAGGCGCAAGGTAAGTAGTGCAGATAATCGATCCAGAGATAGGAGTCGAGATAGGGACAGATATCAGAATAGAGACCACAATAGAAGCCCAAGTAGGGGTAGTTATGATAGAAGCCCGAGTAGAGGTAGTTATGACAGAAGTAGCAGCAGGAACGGCTATGATAGGCATCGCGGCACATGTTACCATTGTGGCAAAGAAGGTCACATGTCCTACGATTGTCGTAAACGTGACCGGTCCTCAGCTTACAAAGCAGCAGCAGTCGAGGAAGAGAAAACATGTAAGTTTTGCAGATAAAGAACAGAGAGGTCGGTACAGAGGTAGAAATAGAGGTAGAAGTGGAAGGCACACTAGAGGCAGAGGTAGAGGTAGATGGCAAAACACGGAACAACCAGGGGAAAACCAAGGAAATTTCTGTGTGGTTGATACCGACACCACTATTGTATGTTCAGGTAGCGAGATACAGCCGGAGTTGATTAACGGATGTACATTTGGTATGGATAGGCTACCCGTAGCAGAGGGCACATTAAATGGAAAAAGGTCACAGTAATGCGAGATACTGGGTGTACCGGGGTGGTCGTCAGGGAAAGCTTAGTACAACCAGATCAGTTTTTAAGCAAAGTTTCAACATGCATGCTGGTAAATAGGAGCAAAATGAGTGGAATTCCTACCGCCCGGGTAGATCTAGATACACCTTTTTTCAAAGGTCGGGTAGAAGCTCTTTGCATGACAGATACAATGTATGATGTTACCATAGGTAATGTAGACGGGTCAGAGTTACCGGTGATATCGGATTTTAGAGGCGCTAAATCGTGCGCAGTTGAAACTAGGTCACAAACGACAGCCCGAGACGAATCATATAAGACCCTCAAAGTCCCTACCGCAATCGCGAACGTATCACGCGATGAATTCAAAGAGGCGCAGGCACATGACGTCACATTGACGTCAGTTCGAAATAATGCAAAAGACGGAACGGTACGGCCAAGTAAGAATGGAAACAAATCGAAATTCGCATACCGAAAAGACTTGTTGTATCGTAATTTCGAATCGATAGGGTCAGGTAGGATGTACCATCAGCTGGTAGTCCCAAAAACACTTAGGACTACCGTGATGAAAGTGGCACATGAATCAATCATGGCGGGCCATTTAGGGGTTAAGAAGACAACTGATCGAGTGTTATCAGAATTTTATTGGCCAGGCGTGGGCAGTGACATTACACGGTTTTGTAGGTCTTGTGACATATGTCAAAAGACTGTGTCAAAGGGACACATCACCAAGGTTCCGTTAGGAACTATGCCGTTGATAGACACTCCGTTTCAAACGAGTCGCAGTTGATATTGTAGGGCCAATTTTTCCAGCTACCGATCGGAAGAATCGTTACATACTAACGTTAGTTGATTATGCAACTAGGTACCCAGAAAAGCGGTACCACTACCAGGCATCGAGGCCGAACGAGTCGCGGAAGCTCTCGTGGATATGTTCGTAGTAGACTGGGTATCCCCGAGGAGATGCTCACCGATAGGGGTAGTCAATTTACGTCGGCAGTCATGGAGGAAGTTAGTAGATTGTTATCGCTGAGACAATTAACCACGACACCGTACCACCCACAGTGTAACGGTCTCGTGGAACGGTTCAATGGTACGTTAAAGCAAATGCTTCGTAGAATGGCAAGCGAACGTCCCAAAGATTGGGACAAATACATTAACGCGCTCTTATTCGCGTATCGCGAAGTCCCTCAAGAAAGTTTGGCTTTCTCACCGTTTGAACTATTGTACGGAAGGACCGTTCGAGGTCCGATGAGCATACTAAGAGATCTGTGGTCCGAGAAGGACATAGAGGACAACGTCAAAACGACGTATCAGTACGTCCTAGACTTGCGCGAACGGCTCGAGAAAACGTGCGAAATCGCGCATGAGAACTTGAAGAGTGCGTCCAAAAAGTACGCAAAGTACTACAACCGTAAGACTCGTAGTAGGCAGTATGCAGTGGCAGATCAGGTACTTGTACTACTACCGACAGACAACAACAAATTGCTTCTTAGGTGGAAGGGACCATACCCATAACAGAGGTAGTTAATGAGTGGGACTATAGAGTTGACATGGGAGGGAAGTTGAAAACCTTTCATGCAAACATGTTAAAGAGGTACGAGACTAGGCCTGAGCACCCGGGGAAGGGAATACTCACTGTAATAAATGCGGCCGTGATAGAAGACACAGTAGAGGGGGATCCTAGTCCAAGTGGGTGTAGTGCCGAAGAAAACATGTTATGTCCCAGGGGATTAGAGTCCGATACGGAGAGCAAAGTTGACCTGTCGCCTGATTTAGGCAAGAAACAAAAGACGCAAGTCAAAGAGATCTTACGGGAATTCACCCATGTCCTGAGGGACACACCAGGACACACCTATATAGGGAAACATGAGATAAAGTGGGCAGACTACCTGAGCAGGATATCGGGTAGATTCAGCTGTGCCAACGTGTCTCGCGATTATGCACGAAAGTGTAAACACTTTTTGTTTAGAGGGGGGAGATATCGCGTGACACGTGTATTCTTGTACATTCTGAAATCCGTATAATTGTATATTTGTGATGTGTGGTACTGTGTTGTATTGTTGTGCGTATTATTGGTTTCACATCCCTGTGATTACATACCTGTGGTTTCACACACCTGTGGTTTTTTGCACACCTGTGGTTTGGCATGTACATTTGCCATGTACAATGTGCGTGTAATAAGGGGGCTTATGTTGTATTGGTGGAGATACGTTTATGCGTGTCCTATTTGCGGATTTAAATATACGTCTAGTTTATGAGCAATGTTTTACTGATGTCACGCCATATTTGCCACAGACTATGCATGTGTGGTGGTAGAGAACTCGTTGACTGCGTGTGCTGGTTTCGCTAGGGAAAAGATACCTTTTAGTATTACGGATGTCCACTGTCCGTGCCAAGCCGAGTTTGTCCGCGTGTCAGTGTTTCACCATATAAGGGACCTTCTGTAGGTGAAGCCAGTATACAGCGCAGACCATACCATGGTCTGCCCTGTTATGTATGCTACCGGTTAGTGTTTCAGCATAGCCTGGTACTGGCCAACACGGATATATCAGATCCCATAATGGTGATGTTTTGTGTCGTGATATTTCCGTAAATGACCACGATATTTGAGTTTAGTATGTGCTACACTCTCATTTGAGTGTATAGCCGTAGGACCGTTATGGAGGGGTTTGGCGGGGCCAAGAAGCGACCTTCGCATTGTCGAGACCAGTCGAGTAGATTTCGGATTATGAGATCTGGGTCTATAGTGTGCAGATTTATGGTAGTGTGGGGTATACCATGTTGGATGGTATTTATTCCACGAGGGCTGTACACTGGTTTGGTTGAATTTAAGGCGTGGGAACATATATTTATGCCAAATATAACCCATGGGTGACATGGCAAAAGCCATGGTTTTGTAGTATTTATGTGAGATGTCGTACGAGGGGTTAGGCATATCCATTATTCCGTGCATGGTTTCACTGGTGCGTATATAAGCGATGTCTCGCTATGTGTTGGCGGGACACATATTTTCTGGTTACAGAAGACTAGTACTGTATTCACCAGTGACACGGAGGATTTTGGTATGTACCTAGAAACATTTTATTTCAGCTGTGATTTGCCGTTTTTTTTCGATTCCCGTTTTAGTCTGTTGTGCATCCTGTCTGTTTGTCTGTGCGTATTCGTCCAGTAATTGGAGATTCATTTCATTTTTGTAGCCTCTTGAGAACGCTCCAGCGAGCCACATTGGACGTTTTGGTCCACTCGTTTGAGGGCAGACCCAGTCAGTGCAGAGTACGGGTCGTCCGAGTGTCCGTACGTCTGTCTGGCGCAGTGTGTGTAGCAGCTCCGGGTACAGGCCTGTATAGAGCAGTGTGTGATAGCTACCTCGCGTTCAGCAGACAGTCACAGCCATAGTTTAGTGAAGTGAAACGCCATACACACATATCATATCATTATACTACCACCGAGTTGAATGTCACCTAAGTGAAACTTTTCCCGGCGTCTTAGCCAACGTGATAATCGCCATTTTGTATTATATCGGAACCTTACATCCGGTCTACCACTTCCGGTATTACAACCCATTGATTCATCATGGATACTTTACATCCGTCTACCACAAACGGGTTGCTACAGTCGAGTGATACCATAGGAACTTTACATCTGGTCCACCATTTCCGGAGATAATACTACCTGTGGAACTTTACTTCCGGGAAGGGAACCAGCTTCCGGAACATTATCGTTATTGACTATCATGTGATGTAACCACATCCGGCTTTGACTTTGACATTCATACTTTGAAAATATATTGCATAGGCAATACATATGTATACTTTGATAGTGTATGGTAATACTCCTATCATGGCATATCATGGCTAAAGGATTGTAGTAAGACTACATATATTGTTTATGGATTAATCCACTTGAAGTTGGATTATAGCCATATTGTTGACTAGACCTCATATTGCGGGTGAGGCAGACCTTGGGACCTTGATACTCAGAGGTTACACTATCTATTGAGATACGCCAGCACTGGTAGCTCAGATGATTGTCATTTTGTCCTCCAATGTTCGTTATGCAATGTTATACTTGTATGTTATTTAACTTTGATTAGCGATCATCAAAGTACTTGTGCATTCATACTATTGTCCACTACGGGACCATTGAGATACCACATACCGAGTTTATTCGTCTATAGCTTTTAAGTTGCGTTAAAGTATAACAGTCGATTGGCTAATTGTAGTAATTGAATAGTATCATGCACAGTACAGTGATGTTCGCATATCAATGTATCATGTATTCCTGTGTGTTCCCCATGTAATATAGTGTACATTATAAGTGATTAAGTGACTACGTGTACTTATCTACTCTGGCCTATCCCTTACACTTCAACTGCATGGTTACCACTTTTCGTTCGTCGGATCAAGCTATATTGGCCATAACGTCCATAACAATTGAAGTATACTTGGTTCATATGATAATTGGGGGAGACAATTTGTCTCGATCATTCCTGACCTTGGTAATGACCTTGACAATGGTGTCAGAAGTGGGGTTTTGTTTCCTCTTTTTATAATCAGTTTCTTCAAAGCAGTTGAAGTAAGGAGGCTAGAATAGCTGTACCCCTAGCGTCGTCAAAATTCAATCTTGTATTTGTTTGCCTTGGGAGTTAATGTAAGATGCACTCCAACACTTAGGCACTAATACATCACCACATACATGATTTGACTACCTAGGTACAGAAGTATAGAGTTGAGACGATCTGGTGAGATAGTGGATGTAAGGGTCATTGTAACTTTGGATTTGTTGAATAGTACCTCCCTGTGATGATGGCACAGCGGGTGTTCTAGGTTAGCACTAGACACTTCTGCATCTGAGGCGAGATTACTACCACATTATAGTGTGTATGAACAATACTATATCCTGCCAGGTGTCTATAACCAGTCCCCAATATTTGTGTCCAGTACCTTAGAGAGGGAATGGTAAATATACCATTACATTAGACTATACATATACCGGATTGACTTACCCGAATTGAGAAACTTATACCGTCGTTAGGAGTAGAGACCGGATTGATTTACTTTAACCTTATAGACGTGAAGCAAGAGACTCGCACAAATCACCAAGTGATTTGAGTGCTAGAGACCTTGTGTACCGTCGGGTAAAGCGTGTAAATCGATAATCCGGAGTTGAGTTGAGAGTGAGAAATGTCGTCCATTAAGGAGCTAATGGACATAGGCAAAAGCTTAGGGCTAGCAGATTCAGAGTTAAGGGCCTTTGTAAAGGAAGAGCAGGAGAGAGAAAGACAGGAAAGACTAGAGGCTAGGCAGGCTGAGAAAGATAGGTTAGATGCTGAGCGGTTGGCTAAAGAGATTGAGCGACAGGCTGAGAAAGATAAGTTAGCAGTTGAGCGACAGATGGAGAAAGAGGATAGGTTAGATGCTGAGCAGTTCAATTAGCTAAGGAGGTTGAGCGACAGCTGAGAAGGATAGGTTTAGATGCTGAGCAGTTAGCTAAAGAGGTGGCGACAGATGGGGAAAGATAGATTAGATGCCAATGAAGCGCAGTTAGCTCTAGAATTCAAATTGCGAGAATTAGACACTAAGCATCAGGTAGAAATGGCAAAAGTAGAAAGGGGAGAAGTAGTAGATGAAGATGACATGATAGGGACTATGGCAGAGCATTCGGTCCGAAGCTGCCACATTTTGATCAGAATAATGACAACATGGATAGCTACTTAGCTAGATTTGAGAGGTACGCAGCAATTCAAAGGTGGGGGAGAGATAAGTGGTCACTACACTTGAGTGCTTTATTGAAGGGCAAGGCATTAGATGTATATTCTAGACTACCTATTGATGATGCTCTTGACTATGATAAGTTGAAATCCGCATTGTTGAAATGTTTTGATCTAACAGAAGATGGGTTCAGACGCATGTTCAAAAACACCAAACCTGATCACAGTGAATCATTTGTGCAATATGTCAGTCGGTCAAAGAACTATTTAGATAGATGGTTTGAGTTAGGTAAGGTGAATAGAACATATGAAGGAGTATTAGACTACATGATCAGAGATCAGATGTTAAGTATATGCAGTCGTGAGCTCTACTTATTTCTCAAAGAGAAAACATTTGACTCGATAGATCAGATGGCGGTTCAGGCAGATTACTTTGCAGAAGCTAGAGGAGGTAGCAAGTATGTAGTTCAGAGGAACAGTACTAGCAACAGAACTGAGTACAGGTCAGTAGATAACCAGAGGCGCAAGGTAAGTAGTGCAGATAATCGATCCAGAGATAGGAGTCGAGATAGGGACAGATATCAGAATAGAGACCACAATAGAAGCCCAAGTAGGGGTAGTTATGATAGAAGCCCGAGTAGAGGTAGTTATGACAGAAGTACCAGCAGGAACGGCTATGATAGGCATCGCGGCACATGTTACCATTGTGGCAAAGAAGGTCACATGTCCTACGATTGTCGTAAACGTGACCGGTCCTCAGCTTACAAAGCAGCAGCAGTCGAGGAAGAGAAACATGTAAGTTTTGCAGATAAAGAACAGAGAGGTCGGTACAGAGGTAGAAATAGAGGTAGAAGTGGAAGGCACACTAGAGGCAGAGGTAGAGGTAGATGGCAAAACACGGAACAACCAGGGGAAAACCAAGGAAATTTCTGTGTGGTTGATACCGACACCACTATTGTATGTTCAGGTAGCGAGATACAGCCGGAGTTGATTAACGGATGTACATTTGGTATGGATAGGCTACCCGTAGCAGAGGGCACATTAAATGGGAAAAAGGTCACAGTAATGCGAGATACTGGGTGTACCGGGGTGGTCGTCAGGAAAGCTTAGTACAACCAGATCAGTTTTTAAGCAAAGTTTCAACATGCTGCTGGTAAATAGGAGCAAAATGAGTGGAATTCCTACCGCCCGGGTAGATCTAGATACACCTTTTTTCAAAGGTCGGGTAGAAGCTCTTTGCATGACAGATACAATGTATGATGTTACCATAGGTAATGTAGACGGGTCAGAGTTACCGGTGATATCGGATTTTAGAGGCGCTAAATCGTGCGCAGTTGAAACTAGGTCACAAACGACAGCCCGAGACGAATCATATAAGACCCTCAAAGTCCCTACCGCAATCGCGAACGTATCACGCGATGAATTCAAAGAGGCGCAGGCACATGACGTCACATTGACGTCAGTTCGAAATAATGCAAAAGACGGAACGGTACGGCCAAGTAAGAATGGAAACAAATCGAAATTCGCATACCGAAAAGACTTGTTGTATCGTAATTTCGAATCGATAGGGTCAGGTAGGATGTACCATCAGCTGGTAGTCCCAAAAACACTTAGGACTACCGTGATGAAAGTGGCACATGAATCAATCATGGCGGGCCATTTAGGGGTTAAGAAGACAACTGATCGAGTGTTATCAGAATTTTATTGGCCAGGCGTGGGCAGTGACATTACACGGTTTTGTAGGTCTTGTGACATATGTCAAAAGACTGTGTCAAAGGGACACATCACCAAGGTTCCGTTAGGAACTATGCCGTTGATAGACACTCCGTTCAAACGAGTCGCAGTTGATATTGTAGGGCCAATTTTTTCCAGCTACCGATCGGAAGAATCGTTACATACTAACGTTAGTTGATTATGCAACTAGGTACCCAGAAGCGGTACCACTACCAGGCATCGAGGCCGAACGAGTCGCGGAAGCTCTCGTGGATATGTTTCAGTAGACTGGGTATCCCCGAGGAGATGCTCACCGATAGGGGTAGTCAATTTACGTCGGCAGTCATGGAGGAAGTTAGTAGATTGTTATCGCTGAGACAATTAACCACGACACCGTACCACCCACAGTGTAACGGTCTCGTGGAACGGTTCAATGGTACGTTAAAGCAAATGCTTCGTAGAATGGCAAGCGAACGTCCCAAAGATTGGGACAAATACATTAACGCGCTCTTATTCGCGTATCGCGAAGTCCCTCAAGAAAGTTTGGCTTTCTCACCGTTTGAACTATTGTACGGAAGGACCGTTCGAGGTCCGATGAGCATACTAAGAGATCTGTGGTCGAGAAGGACATAGAGGACAACGTCAAAACGACGTATCAGTACGTCCTAGACTTGCGCGAACGGCTCGAGAAAACGTGCGAAATCGCGCATGAGAACTTGAAGAGTGCGTCCAAAAAGTACGCAAAGTACTACAACCGTAAGACTCGTAGTAGGCAGTATGCAGTGGCAGATCAGGTACTTGTACTACTACCGACAGACAACAACAAATTGCTTCTTAGGTGGAAGGGACCATACCCCATAACAGAGGTAGTTAATGAGTGGGACTATAGAGTTGACATGGAGGGAAGTTGAAAACCTTTCATGCAAACATGTTAAAGAGGTACGAGACTAGGCCTGAGCACCCGGGGAAGGGAATACTCACTGTAATAAATGCGGCCGTGATAGAAGACACAGTAGAGGGGGATCCTAGTCCAAGTGGGTGTAGTGCCGAAGAAAACATGTTATGTCCCAGGGGATTAGAGTCCGATACGGAGAGCAAAGTTGACCTGTCGCCTGATTTAGGCAAGAAACAAAAGACGCAAGTCAAAGAGATCTTACGGGAATTCACCCATGTCCTGAGGGACACACCAGGACACACCTATATAGGGAAACATGAGATAAAGTGGGCAGACTACCTGAGCAGGATATCGGGGTAGATTCAGCTGTGCCAACGTGTCTCGCGATTATGCACGAAAGTGTAAACACTTTTTGTTTAGGGGGGAGATATGTCGCGTGACACGTGTATTCTTGTACATTCTGAAATCCGTATAATTGTATATTTGTGATGTGTGGTACTGTGTTGTATTGTTGTGCGTATTATTGGTTTCACATCCCTGTGATTACACATACCTGTGGTTTCACACACCTGTGGTTTTTGCACACCTGTGGTTTGGCATGTACATTTGCCATGTACAATGTGCTGTAATAAGGGGGCTTATGTTGTATTGGTGGAGATACGTTTATGCGTGTCCTATTTGCGGATTTAAATATACGTCTAGTTTATGAGCAATGTTTTACTGATGTCACGCCATATTTGCCACAGACTATGCATGTGTGTGGTAGAGACTCGTTGACTGCGTGTGCTGGTTTCGCTAGGGAAAAGATACCTTTTAGTATTACGGATGTCCACTGTCCGTGCCAGCCGAGTTTGTCCGCGTGTCAGTGTTTCACCATATAAGGGACCTTCTGTAGGTGAAGCCAGTATACAGCGCAGACCATACCATGGTCTGCCCTGTTATGTATGCTACCGGTTAGTGTTTCAGCATAGCCTGGTACTGGCCAACACGGATATATCAGATCCCATAATGGTGATGTTTTGTGTCGTGATATTTCCGTAAATGACCACGATATTTGAGTTTAGTATGTGCTACACTCTCATTTGAGTGTATAGCCGTAGGACCGTTATGGAGGGGTTTGGCGGGGCCAAGAAGCGACCTTCGCATTGTCGAGACCAGTCGAGTAGATTTCGGATTATGAGATCTGGGTCTATAGTGTGCAGATTTATGGTAGTGTGGGGTATACCATGTTGGATGGTATTTATTCCACGAGGGCTGTACACTGGTTTGGTTGAATTTAAGGCGTGGGAACATATATTTATGCCAAATATAACCCATGGGTGACATGGCAAAAGCCATGGTTTTGTAGTATTTATGTGAGATGTCGTACGAGGGGTAGGCATATCCATTATTCCGTGCATGGTTTCACTGGTGCGTATATAAGCGATGTCTCGCTATGTGTTGGCGGGACACATATTTTCTGGTTACAGAAGACTAGTACTGTATTCACCAGTGACACGGAGGATTTTGGTATGTACCTAGAACATTTTATTTCAGCTGTGATTTGCCGTTTTTCGATTCCCGTTTTAGTCTGTTGTGCATCCTGTCTGTTTGTCTGTGCGTATTCGTCCAGTAATTGGAGATTCATTTCATTTTTGTAGCCTCTTGAGAACGCTCCAGCGAGCCACATTGGACGTTTTGGTCCACTCGTTTGAGGGCAGACCCCAGTCAGTGCAGAGTATCGGGTCGTCCGTGAGTGTCCGTACGTCTGTCTGGCGCAGTGTGTGTAGCAGCTCCGGGTACAGGCCTGTATAGAGCAGTGTGTGATAGCTACCTCGCGTTCAGCAGACAGTCACAGCCATAGTTTAGTGAAGTGAAACGCCATACACACATATCATATCATTATACTACCACCGAGTTGAATGTCACCTAAGTGAAACTTTTCCCGGCGTCTTAGCCAACGTGATAATCGCCATTTTGTATTATATCGGAACCTTACATCCGGTCTACCACTTCCGGTATTTACAACCCATTGATTCATCATGGATACTTTACATCCGGTCTACCACAAACGGGTTGCTACAGTCGAGTGATACCATAGGAACTTTACATCTGGTCCACCATTTCCGGAGATAATACTACCTGTGGAACTTTACTTCCGGGAACCAGCTTCCGGAACATTATCGTTATTGACTATCATGTGATGTAACCACATCCGGCTTTGACTTTGACATTCATACTTTGAAAATATATTGCATAGGCAATACATATGTATACTTTGATAGTGTATGGTAATACTCCTATCATGGCATATCATGGCTAAAGGATTGTAGTAAGACTACATATATTGTTTATGGATTAATCCACTTGAAGTTGGATTATAGCCATATTGTTGACTAGACCTCATATTGCGGGTGAGGCAGACCTTGGGACCTTGATACTCAGAGGTTACACTATCTATTGAGATACGCCAGCACTGGGGTAGCTCAGATGATTGTCATTTTGTCCTCCAATGTTCGTTATGCAATGTTATACTTGTATGTTATTTAACTTTGATTAGCGATCATCAAAGTACTTGTGCATTCATACTATTGTCCACTACGGGACCATTGAGATACCACATACCGAGTTTATTCGTCTATAGCTTTTAAGTTGCGTTAAAGTATAACAGTCGATTGGCTAATTGTAGTAATTGAATAGTATCATGCACAGTACAGTGATGTTCGCATATCAATGTATCATGTATTCCTGTGTGTTCCCCATGTAATATAGTGTACATTATAAGTGATTAAGTGACTACGTGTACTTATCTACTCTGGCCTATCCCTTACACTTCAACTGCATGGTTACCACTTTTCGTTCGTCGGATCAAGCTATATTGGCCATAACGTCATAACAATTGAAGTATACTTGGTTCATATGATAATTGGGGGAGACAATTTGTCTCGATCATTCCTGACCTTGGTAATGACCTTGACAATATTGTCTACTGGCCTACTGTCTGTTCCACGTATTGCTGCCGACGAACATTTGGCTATTAAACACACTAAATCTAAAAAATATTTGTAAGTACTCAACAATAATAAAAACGTCACCCTCCCGAACAAAATTATTTGATGAAATTCCAACAAATATTGATTTTATTGCGAAAAAAATGGATTACGAAATTTCGTCGAACTATGTTTTTAATTAAACAAAGCTATTAAAACAGCGCGTACATATTATTCCAGTCGTTTGTCTCAATTCAAGATGGCGTCCAAGATGGCGTCCAAGATGGCCGACAGCATGCTTCCAAGTATAAATCTTAAACGGAGTAGTTTATATTAAAATCATGTTAAGGAAACATTCTGTGAAAATGTGAAACATATGATAATTTATATCACATTTAATATTAACCTTCACTTCTATTAGTTCAATATCAGTTGTATGCCGATGTCATATTAAATAATATTGACATCACAACTCGCACCACCCGCACCCAAAACTAGCAACAGAAGGCAATTGCTTCATCCACAAATGAACAAGTAAAATAAAACCGAGCTGAGAATCAACTGACTTTGTCTTGTAATTTTAAACTCACATCACCGAAGTTGCTCGACCACAAATGTGCACGTATAATACGTATAATGTGTTTATCATATTGTATTGCATTGGTTGTTCTTTGCACGAATACAATCTTCGGTTTCGGCTTCCATGCTCAGAAATATCTATTTATCAATTTTTGGTTTTCCAGAAATATATTTTTGACTCAACGTTTAGCCCCCCACCCCCCCCCCTGTCAATTCGGCACAGAACATGCAGTTACGAATCGTGAATAATCGAGTATGGTGGTTAATCGTTGCACCCTTAGACTACGAAAACATTTATCACACTGAAAAGGCGATCAAGCTAAGTTGTTAGAACTATTTTATGGCGTAAGACCCGTGTTTTTAAATAGTTCAATCCGCAAAATATGCGCTGCGACCGACATAAAGCTCATTTGCATACAAGCTGTAAAACCTCAAATTTGGATGTTGGTTGTATAATTCTTCGCTAGCTCTCGAATAAAAATGCAATAGGCCTCACATATGCACAAATCGTAACGGAGAATAATTTTAATTGCACATTCTGAACCCAGTTGTACATATGAGTCGTCTGGAAAACAAATCGGGGGTTGATAAACAAATATATACTTATTATACTGAAAAGAAAACTAGCGCTGCGAATGCTAGTTTTGTGTGCAACTGATGACTAATTTAGTTTATGCTATTGTCTGAATACAGATCGCTGTCCACACAACACCACAGTTATGCAACTACCAATATGTGTATCACATGTATTTATAAATGGTTACTGAGTGATGTGAAAACATACCACTTCACGAGAGAGCATCGATTTATAACACTTTCCTGCGATTTACTGAACACCCCTCGTGTATATTCCGTGTACTATGACATGTCCGCGACAACTCTCAGTCCACGTGCTAAACTATACATGCATGCAAACAGAAAATTGGCGATTCGCCAGGTATGAATTTATATTTTCATTTTTAACATTGTTCTACATTTATTACACGTTAGTCGTGTCTTCCGTCAGTCCTTCTGTTAACATGTTTCATCTATACGTCAGCTACTGACCCAGGTCTGTCCCCGCAACCTGATTACAAATAAAATTCGTGTGTTTGTTTATCATCATCCATTTATCCATTCGATAGCCCAACCAAGATGTCCGAATCGGCAAACTGAATGCCAACGATTGCACCTATTCCTTTTCTGAGTAGAGGGGGGCAGGTGGAGTGGGAATTTGTGTGGACAGACCCTGGAGACGGAAAACGCAAAAATCGGCCGTCTTTAATTCATACCTCTCGGAATTAAAGACGTGTTTAATTGGAATGTGTTGTCTGTCTAATTCGTGTCTCCTAGTTATTTGTTGAAATTCCCAGTGGATTAACAAAACCCTTTAGTAAAAGTACATGTATATCAGGCTGTACCAATCTCGCTACTCGCGTGCGTCGCTGGTTGATACAACGATATATGTAACATTACATGTATGAAATCAAGTAAGTAAGTAAGTAATTTGTTTATTATAGTGACATGTGTTAAATGAAACAGGGCATATGTACAATATAATATTGACGAAAACACCCGGCCCTGTGATATGTATGAGTGACCAGTACAGATTCTCACCACCATTTGTAGTTATTCGGTCGATATATTGATCAAAGTCTGCTAGTCGGTGACCATAATAACTTTATATTGCTTGAATGGCGACCAACGTATCCCCTGATCAAATTGCGCAAATGTGTAGACTGATGTGGGCTACGGTCGCCGTCGTAATGTCCATTTTCTCGGCAGGTATTCAGCGTGTCACCAAATGACCATAGCTGCACAGTGTGTGTGGTTTACCGTGAAGCACGAACTATTTCGTTCCCAGGTTTGCATATAGATGCAAACTTTTCTATTGTCTGCAGGGGTGTTAAAATCACTTACGAACCTCTGACAAACAATAGAGTCGATGTGTAAAAATAATTAAAAAATACCATGCCTCACTTGCATATGAAAATAGCATGAAACCACCGCGCGTCACTATCAGTAAAAACATATTAGTAAATGATTATATCTGTATAGCGGGCAATCGTAATTTTTAGAACTGGTGGAATAGTGACACAATTATACACTTATTTAATTCCTATAAAGAACAGTTTGTGCATACTCAGTGGGCATGTACCTTTAATTGCGCTGCTGGTTGCTTTTTGCAGCTCCAATAAGTGATTTTTTTTATTTGTTCCCTATTTAATAAGGGAGAAAATCAATAATACATTTGTAGAAGTAAAATACGCATTGAATTTTAAATCTGGGGGTATAATACTATTTAGATACAAAACTTATCTGGAGGTCTGCGTTTCAACACATTTTTTACGTTCCTTACGTTAAAGATCTGATTTCCTTTTTCTAATTCTCACCCAAAATGTATCGACTCGACAGTTCAGCTTAGAACAAAAATGCAAATAGAAATGTATGTAACAACTGATATAATATTATCAAACGAGATCTAACTGATAATACAAAAAAAATATTCAAGTCATCAATAACCTATTGAAATGCATAGTTTATGTTTATATCAATAAAACAAAATCAACGTTAAACTGAGTGGGCATGTACCTTTAATGGTATTAAACATACAAGTAATTAATGGTATTAAACATACAAGTAATATCCTTTCAGCCTAATAACCAGTTTAAGCATGCACCGATGAATACGATAATATACACGTATTAATTATATAATATTAAATGAAATAATAACCATTATATTACTGACTGTGTTTGTTTTTATTTTTGAAACGTGTAAGATGAATTCTAATCATTTCAATAAAAAACGTATGTTTGTGTGTGAAAATGATTGGGTCCGGCGGACTGACGGCCCTGCAGC
>CM055280.1:36404146-36442134 GCA_029237695.1 Conchocele bisecta
GAATCTGGTTATACCCCTTATGTGAGTATTACGATATTCGTAATCCTATTTTAGGGGAACGATATTCGTAATCCTATTTTAGGGGAAAGGGGCCAAGTGACTTTGGTGTGGTATATGGACCTGGCACCAGGTCAGGTTATTCTAATTTCAGGGCTGAATATATTTGTTCTCGATGTAAATATTCTGTTCTGACTTTGGGATTCCCCCCCCCCATGCAGCAGGTTAAAATGGGATCGAACCCGTTTGCCCGGCCTTACATGACCTTAGCTGTTGATAGGCCGTTTAACACTAATAAACAAAGAAACATACTTCGAATACATGCACATAACAATCAGCTAATGGTGTAGATCAGCAAGTGACATACACATACCATTTAACCATAATGTGACATTGACCTACTGTTGTTGCTTCATTGACTATGCCTCGGCGGGCGTATATTATGAGCCCCTTCCCCCCCCCCCCCTCCCCCCCCCCAGAACTCTTGTCTCTTGTACATGCGGACGAAAAGTGATCAGTGATCGAACTGTAGATTGCAACAATGTTGTGCCGTTTGTTGTGATGAACACGTGTTTATTGTCATAGTAGCATTATTTGGTGTAGCAGATGTGTATTGCAATACAATTATGAATACTTGGATCAAGTTATTTATTTGCTTCCATTAAATGTATTGTTGTGTATGGTCTTTTGCATAATGGTTTACTTCGGGAGGATGTGAGGGAACACATATGCTGAGAAAGCTGTGGGCTATAAATAGTTCAAAAACAGCAGAGGACAATTTATTGTCGAGCCCGCTTGCGGAAAGCGAGACATAGTGATCACAATGATCCGTGCGTCCGTGCGTCCGTCCGTCCGAAATCTGCGTTAAAGTTTTAAAAAAAAATACCATCAAATACCTCGGCGGGCTCGACATGCGGGCCGCGGCCATCTGGTTATATTTATGCCCCTATGCGATAGCAAGGGGGCATATTGCGTTGCTCTTCAGGTTCCGTACGTCCGCCCTTGTGTGTACATTACGTCGAAAAGTTTGTAAGGGTTTCTCCAACATGTTCTATCTTCAATACTACGCGAAGGATTGCTTCTATACTTGGACATTTGAATCACACAAGGCCTATCAATTAACTCGACCCAGAATCACCGGAACATTTGTCACACACTCACGCTACCATTAACACGACCTTGATATGTGTCCTCCTAGAAATGTCACTGAAACACTTAGCCATTTTGTTAAGTCGAAAGGTTTGTAAAAGTTTCTGCAACATGTAATATATAGATATATAGATAGATAGATAGATTCACGTAATGCATATCACACAGTTAATTGTATCCCCCGGACTCCGTCGGGGGATACTATGGATTTGACAGCGCGCCGCGTCCGCGTCCGCGTCCGCGTCCGCCGCAGACACTTCTTGTCCGGAGCATAACTCGAACACCCTTTGGAATATTTTCATGAAACTTCACACATGCATAGACCACGACCTGAAGGTGTGTCGCGCACAAGAATGACAACTCTTGCATAGCTAATTTTTTAGTTATCTCCCTTTTTTGTTTCTCGCACTGATTTCGTGTCCGGAGCATAACTCCACCACCCTTTGGAATATTTTCATGAAACTTCACACATGCATAGACCACGACCCGAAGGTGTGTCACGCGCAAGAATGACAACTCTTGCATAGCTAATTTTTTAGTTATCTCCCTTTTTTGTTTCTCGCACTGATTTCGTGTCCGGAGCATAAACTCCACCAGCCTCCCTTTGGAATATTTTTCAATGAAACTTCACACATGCATAGACCACGACCCGAAGGTGTGTCGCGCACAAGAATGACAACTCTTGCATAGCTAATTTTTGAGTTATCTCCCTTTTTTTTTTCCCCGTTTTCGCGCACTGATTGACCATAACTCGACCACCCTTTGGAATATTTTTATGAAACTAACACATTGAATTAGACCACAAACCGAAGGTGTGCGTGCACAAGAATGACAACTCTTGCATAGCTAAGGATTTTTGAGTTATCTCCCTTTTTTGTTTTCGCTCACTGATTTCCTGTCCGGAGCATAACTCGACCACCCTTTGGAATATTTTCATGAAACTTCACACATGCATAGACCACGACCCGGTGTGTCGCGCACAAGAATGACAACTCTTGCGTAGCTAATTTTTCAGTTATCTCCCTTTTTTGTTTTGCGCACTCTACAAACTGGACAATAATGCATGAAGACCTGTTTTTCTCGTCTGCTCTGTATACCTTTTCTCGTGTGCTCTGTACACCTTACCTGTAGAGAGAACAATAGAAACTGGGAGAACCATGTGCTAAGCATGGGCTAGCATGTGCAGATGTCCAGTGCTTGACCACTGCTGACCAGGTAATTTATACAGGTAAATCACTACATTGGGTACTGTGTTGAAAATATTGTGGCATTATGTGGACCTCTGCAGATATATGTAGATAAATATAGGACTATTAAAAAAAAATCTGGTCTCCAATAGCAAGCATTATTATTTTTAAACTTTTTTTTTTCATTATTTTTTTTTTTTTTTTTCATTATTTTTTTTTTTTCCTTTTTTTTTCAAATTATTTTTTTTTTCAATTTGACTGGAAACAAAATCTGGGCTCCAGTAGCAAGCATTATTATTTTTAAACTTTTTTTGTAATTTTTTTTTTTTTTCATTTTTTTTCAAATTATTGTTTTTCAATTTTTGTCCAGTAGCATAAGGTCGTAAGTGCTATATACAGACTATTCACCTGTGCATGTGCTAGCATGTGCAACTGACCACTGACCACTTACAGGTAATTTATACAGGTAAATGATTATATTACATTTCCGTAAACTGTGTTGAAAATATTGTGGCATTATGTGGACCTGTGCAGATATAAGTAGATAAATATAGGACTATTAAAAAAAATTCTGGGCTCCAGTAGCAAGCATTATTATTTTTAATTTTTAAACTTTTTTTCCATTTTTTTTTTCATTTTTTTTTTCAAATTCTTTTTCAATTTTTATTTTTGTCTAGTAGCATAAGGTCGTAAGTGCTATATACAGACTATTATCATATAATAAAACAATTATTGACTAGTGAGCCATAGAATATAATCTGATATTCTATGGTTCACTAGTCAATAATTGTATAATATGTTCGGGCCAGTGAAAATTGCTTTCGGGCCCAGGCTCGAGGTCAAGGCGGGACAAGGCGAGGCATCTGATTCCGCGGAATTCTTGTTTACTTATCTCCCTTTGTTGTTTCGTGCTCTGATTTTGTATCCAGAGCATAACTCGAACACGCATATAGCATTGCTCTCTAATGGTCCTCTACCCCGCCCTGTGCCAAATCCACGTTCGTTCTGCCCCCGTCAAGCCCAGGGTCAAGGTCACATACTTAGTGCTTCAAAAACATTAACGCTTGGGTAAATATCTTATACTTTCTGTTTTCTTTCATGGATCATGGATCATCTTCATATTTCATATACGCATTGCTCTAATGGTCCTCTACCGCCCTGTGCCAAATCCACGTTCGTCCTGCCCCACCAATCCCAGGGTCAAGGTCACATACTTGGTGCTTCAAAAACTTTAACGCTCAGGTAAAAGAAAATTTTGACTTGCAATTTGGCCTCATTTATTATCAAAGCGATATGTGGGACATCCGTGTTCTATGAACACATTTTCTAGTTTATTAAACTTCACACATGCATAGAAGACGACCCAAAGGTGTGTCGCACGTAAGAATGACAACTCTTGCGTCGTTAATTTCTTAGTTATCTCCCTTTGTTGTTTCGTGCACTGATTTCGTGTCTGGAGCATAACTCGAACACCCTTTGGAATATTTTCATGAAACTTCACACATGCATAGACCACGACCCTAAAGGTGTGTCCCGCAAGAATGACAACTCTTGCATCACTAATTCTTTAGTTATCTCCCTTTGTTTTTCCGTCACTGATTTTGTCTCCGGAGCATAACTCGAACACCCTTTTTTCAAACTACTTGTGTATCTGGGGAGGGGGATACACATGCGCTTGTCGACAAGCGTCCATTTCTAGTTACAATTATAAATCAGTACACGTGCCATTCTAATTAGAATTGCAAGAGACTGTATCACTATATAGCACATAGCGCTAATAATAAAAGGCATACAACATTAAGGTTACTAGATTGTACCAATAAAGTCGCAGTAAAACATCTACCATTAAAACATTAGATACAGTACAGATGCATATATTAAGCTAAAACAATATTATTAACGATGCATTCTGCCTAAACAGCATATTTCTCATAAAATGTATAAAAAGAACGTCTTACACTTCAAACTATGAACACTTAAAATCGCATGCACAGTGTACACTTAAAATCACATGGCATTGTATAGTGCGTCACATCTATGCTTTAAAATCAGTAAACATGTTTTGACACTTGCATTTACAATACTGGCATCCGATAATATAAATGACAATTTTTCGTTATCAGCCAAGTTACCGAATTGATTCAAGACCATCATTGCCTCATTATATAGATCACACCGTAACGTTTCATATAATGTACAATGTAACAGAACATGAATTTCATCCTCTATGTCATGTACACAGTTAAACAAAGTCTTTCATTCACCTCTCAACCACTGTATCGCCCAATCTCAACGGTCCCGGGTCGTTTCGCCCAAAATCCCGTTCGCACCCCGGGTCGTTTCGCCCATATTCCCGTTCGCTCCGGGTCGTTTCGCCCCTACATATATAATTTTTAGAAATATTGTAATACATTAACAAATATAATTCAGTGACAAAGAAATATGTAGGTAACACATTAGTAGTACTCAGATACAGTATATCCTGTCACGTTAGCCACGATTTCATATAAGTAGAAATTATTATATGAAATCGTGTTACCAGCTGGCACCACGTGGAGGTGTGACAGGTTTGATGCACATAAAATAAGCATAAACTTATCATACATATTGTACAAATAATACCATGCAGCAGACGATTCTCACTGCGACGGCGCGGCGGTGGCGGTGGCGGGTACCGTTGGACGGTAAAGGTGGGAGCATCGGCGGAGAAAGGACGTAGTTGAGATGGAGTTGTCCATGTACTGGATCCATGCCTCCTGTAGTCTCGCATCAAGCCGTGACGAGCCTGTCCGTACGTCTCGCTGAAGGTCCTCCGCCATGACGTTCGCCTCTACAAGTTCCGCCTCATCCGGTAGTGCCAGCCTGCAACAGTTGTTATGAGTACATACAATAAAGGATATTTGTGTTTGTAAATTAAAAGTTGTGCTATATATATAGGATATTGTTGTTACATAGTTGTTCCATAAATGATATTTGTGTTTGTGACTTACAAGTTGTGGTATTTGTATAATTTATATTGTTGTTACATAGTTGTTAAAGATTTACACTTGTTGATAGTGGCTCTTACCTTCCACGTCGTTGTTCGTCCGGACATGAAGCTGGAAGACTGACCAGGGCGCCGGTGGGAACTGGTTGCTGACGATCCATTGGTGTTCGATGTAATCCACCAGCTTCTGTAGCGGCTCGGTGTTGACGCGTATCTTCAGGGCGGCGAAGACCGGAGCGATGTGGGTCGCCGGCAGGAACGGGAGGGCCAACAGCTGACTGAAATTTTGATTAGAATATTTTTAGTGAGGTTCCGTTGTACATACTAGTGGTGTTTTCTTTACATGTTTTATACTGGTTGCTAGAACCTCTCAAAACGGGCCATCATAAGGGTGACGTTACTCGACGTAGTATATTTATACAGCGTGTTACATGGTGCACAGATTTAACGAGAACAATATTGATCGTAGGAACCTCACTAAAATGGTCCACTGCATACTGGCATACTAATTCAATGGTTAGAACCCACAACCTCCGGATTGGAAGTCAGGTGTTGTAACCCCGTGTTACATTGTGCACAGATTTAACGAGAACAATATTGATCGTGGGAACCTCACTACAATGGTCCACTGCATACTGGCATACTAATTCAAGTTACCTGATGAACTGGTGCATCGTCTTTCGCTCCCGGTAAGTTGGGATCAGACCTACTCCTGCACGTGCCGCCACACTGCTTGCGTCCAATGGAACACGCAACCATTCGTCGCCGTGACGTCAGGAAAGACGTCAGAAATCGCCTGCCAAGCAGCTGCAAAACACGACCATATGATTTGCCATCATGATGATACAGTTAATTCTCAAATTAAACAGATATTATACCACAATGGAGCGAACATACAACTTATACTAAATGTGCATATGTATCCTCCGTGGAAGTGTAATAAATAGGATATTCCATCTTGATGTGATGCATTTTTATTTTATACACGTACGTACCTCGTCAAAACGGACAGATGGCTCCAAGACGGGCGGCTCGTTGAATTCCGTGTTCATCTGTAAACAAAAAAATCTAATTATATTCCCCCCCCCCCCCCCCCCCCCCAAACTAATCATAAATCATAAATGATTCATTAAAGTCACAACAAAAATGTGTATTATTTCCACTATTCAATATGTACTTTATACACGAAAAATGAATTATATCTCAAATTTACGGTGGCACAGAGGTGACATTTGCAACATTTATTTTATCTCGTGGCCACGACTTAGTAACTCGTGGCCACGACTTAGTATCTCGTGGCCACGACTTAGCTATGTCGTGGCCACGACTTACTAACGCGTGGCCACGACTTAGTAACTCGTGGCCACGACTTAGTAACTCGTGGCCACGACTTAGTAACTCGTGGCCACGACTTAGTATCTCGTGGCCACGACTTAGCTATGTGGCACAGAGGTGACATTTGCAACATTTATTTTATCTCGTGGCCACGAGATAGTAAGTCGTGGCCACGAGTTAGTAAGTCGTGGCCACGAGTTAGTAAGTCGTGGCCACGAGTTAGTAAGTCGTGGCACGACATAGCTAAGTCGTGGCCACGAGATACTAAGTCGTGGCCACGAGTTACTAAGTCGTGGCCACGAGTTACTAAGTCGTGGCCACGAGATAAAATAAATGTTGCAAATGTCACCTCTGTGCCACCGTACAAATTAGTTCCAACGTTAGCTTACCTAGAATATTTCATCATCACGAATAGACGGTTCAAGGACGGGTGGCTCGTTGAATTCCGTATCGTCGTCGTGCTGTACAGGATATTAGACGGCTCTTCAGGTTCCTACATCAAAAATGCATGTATTGATTGTATACACAGGTTCTATCATTTTGATTTATTGATTGACACTCTGAATTACGGCTTGTATAGACACTTGATTGATTAATTGACCGATTAACGGTCCGACTATACTTCAATTTACCTGTATTGTATTGCATTGCATTGCATTGCATTGCATTGTATTGTATTGTATTGTATTGATAACTGAATAATGGACTAAATTATTTTTCTGGGATGCATGAATGCAATCTTAATTGTACGGTGGCACAGAGGTGACATTTGCAACATTTATTTTATCTCGTGGCCACGACTTAGTAAGTCGTGGCACGACTTAGTAACTCGTGGCCACGACTTAGTAACTCGTGGCCACGACTTAGTATCTCGTGGCCACGACTTAGCTATGTCGTGGCCACGACTTACTAACGCGTGGCCACGACTAGTAACTCGTGGCCACGACTTAGTAACTCGTGGCCACGACTTAGAACTCGTGGCCACGACTTAGTATCTCGTGGCCACGACTTAGCTATGTCCAGTTGCCACGACTTACTAACTCGATGGCCAACGACTGACTAACTCGTGGCCACGACAATTAGCTCTCTCGTGGCCACGATCATAGCTTATCTCGGCCCGAAGTTACTATCCTGTGGCCACGACTAACTAAACTCGTGGCCTCGACATTACTAAACATCGTGGTGCCATCGACTTAGCTTCATCTCGTGGCCTCGACATTACTAAACTCGTTGGCCCCACGACCTAACTAAACTCGTGGACCACGACTTAGTCAACTCGTGGGCCACGTACATTAGTAATCTCGTTTTAGATTGGTTAAGCTAAGTCGTGGCCACGACTTAGCTTACCAATCAAAACGGATACTATAACGAAGAATCAATTATAGAGTTGTTCCCCTTCTTTTATGTACACCATTTGTAGTTGCAAATCAGAATCCGCTGCTTTAACACAGTTAGCGCCCCTGATACTACAACAACATGGACGAAGAGAGGGATAGTCTCATATCAGATTACTTCCAGGAAGGCCTTTCTACGGTGGCACAGATACGGTGGCACAGAGGTGACATTTGCAACATTTATTTTATCTCGTGGCCACGACTTAGTAACTCGTGGCCACGACTTAGTATCTCGTGGCCACGACTTAGCTATGTCGTGGCCACGACTTACTAACGCGTGGCCACGACTTAGTAACTCGTGGCCACGACTTAGTAACTCGTGGCCACGACTTAGTAACTCGTGGCCACGACTTAGTATCTCGTGGCCACGACTTAGCTATGTGGCACAGAGGTGACATTTGCAACATTTATTTTATCTCGTGGCCACGAGATAGTAAGTCGTGGCCACGAGTTAGTAAGTCGTGGCCACGAGTTAGTAAGTCGTGGCCACGAGTTAGTAAGTCGTGGCCACGAGTTAGTAAGTCGTGGCCACGACATAGCTAAGTCGTGGCCACGAGATACTAAGTCGTGGCCACGAGTTACTAAGTCGTGGCCACGAGTTACTAAGTCGTGGCCACGAGTTACTAAGTCGTGGCCACGAGATAAAATAAATGTTGCAAATGTCACCTCTGTGCCACCGTAGTACGGTGGCACAGAGGTGACATTTGCGACATAGCTAAGTCGTGGCCACGAGTTACTAAGTCGTGGCCACGAGTTACTAAGTCGTGGCCACGAGTTACTAAGTCGTGGCCACGCGTTAGTAAGTCGTGGCCACGACATAGCTAAGTCGTGGCCACGAGATACTAAGTCGTGGCCACGAGTTACTAAGTCGTGGCCACGAGATAAAATAAATGTTGCAAATGTCACCTCTGTGTACGGTGGCACAGAGGTGACATTTGCAACATTTATTTTATCTCGTGGCCACGACTTAGTTAAGTCGTTGGCCACGACTTAGTAACTCGTGGCCACGACTTAGTAACTCGTGGGCCACGACTTAGGTACCCTCGTGGCCACGACTTAGCTATGTCGTGGCCACGACTTACTAACGCGTGGCCACGACTTAGTAACTCGTGGCCACGACTTAGTAACTCGTGGCCACGACTTAGTAACTCGTGGCCACGACTTAGTATCTCGTGGCCACGACTTAGCTATGTCGTGGCCACGACTTACTAACTCGTGGCCACGACTTACTAACTCGTGGCCACGACTTACTAACTCGTGGCCACGAACTTACTTACTCTCGTGGCCACGACTTAGCTATCTCGTGGCCACGACTTACTATCTCGTGGCCACGACTTACTAACTCGTGGCCACGACTTACTAACTCGTGGCCACGACTTAGCTATCTCGTGGCCACGACTTACTAACTCGTGGCCACGACTTACTAACTCGTGGCCACGACTTACTAAGTCGTGGCCACGAGATAAAATAAATGTTGCAAATGTCACCTCTGTGCCACCGTATAATTGAGACACATCATGTGATTTTGTACCTTCGGACATCTGCGTAATTTCACAAAATACAAATTTTACAATATTGTTTCGTAATACAATTCAAAAGTTGACACTAATATCAGATTACGTTATCTGATGTTTTGGTCAACTTCAGACGTCATTTACGGAAAATGTCATAAATGTTGTACTCACCGACATACTTACCTGTACCACATGTGCGATGGGTGCACCCGTGGCAGCCGTCACACTCGATACCGTGCTTGCGAGGACGTACGGAAGAAGAGCAGACAATGCAGACGATGTCCATATAATTTCTAAGTAGGATAGTATTTTTAAGAAATATGTAATTTACTATCTATCTATCATACGTTCCTAGAGAGAAGTGTGCTGCAATCAGATTTTGGAGTACTATATATTTATTGGTGATTTTGTTTGCCAATTACTTCTTAATTGCATGTTAGTTGTCTGTCACTTCACACCAGTGAAGGTAATCCTTACTAATATAGCTTAATTGGGGCGGCGATATTCTTTCACATGATAATGAAGCCAGAAATTAGGGCGGCGATATTCTTTCATATCAAACTGAAGCCATTAAGGTATTAACGCCTTCATGCTAATTTCTTACCAGTGTGGTAAACAGTGTAGTTCCTGCTCAATACAACAACGACCAGTAACAGTCACTTTAGGTTGTGTATGGTGGGCCAAGGGGCAGCTAGGTTGGGGTTCAATAAAAGAACACTATAAGAAAGCAGGGGTTCAATAAAATAACAAATATCCTTATGCCAATAAACTCATTTGTCTTAGAAAATACATGTTCGCAATTTTATTTCAGACGTCATTTACGAAAAATATCATACATTTTGTACTCACCGACATACTTACCGAACATATAATATTCATACATTATACATGGAAATATACAGTGAAATATCTCCAAGCTATTCTCTAAATACTATATAAAAACAAATATATATAAACTCGATTTTCTCTGGATTTGTCTATATCCTTGGATTGAAGAACCGTGTGCATCTGAAATAAGAAACATTTCGTTAGAAATTTTAACATTAATACTATCAATGACTAATTAATACACATCATACTATCATGTATTATCATATATATATAAATTAATTCGTACTATATAATAATGTACATATTTCCCGTTTTCAATTCACCTTCTCATTATATCATACTATATATTACCCGTTTTCAAATAGGGGCGAAACGACCCGACCTGACCATACATATATCACATTTTCGACCAGGGCGAAACGACCCGGTGCGAAACGACCCGGGGCGAAGAGGTAACATGGGCGAAACGACCCGACACCATCTCAACTGCAATCGGTGTTGTTCCATTTCTAAAGTTTACTAATGCCTCTCGATAAGATCTATTGAGAACGGTCTTACAATATCGTTCACCAATGCATTCATGCTTAAAGGTCCGATACAGGCGTATTTTATTACACCCTGTTAACATCATTAGACCACTGATCAATGTATTTCTCTTTTAATATAGGAATAATTGAGGTAAACAAAAATGTTCCTGTTAACTAGCTGATCAGTATTAGCATATTCGTTGCAATTGGCATACGTTAACATACTAATAACTCGAAATTTCCAATTCGCACATCTGGCATTACACTTATCATATGACCAGCTAAATATTGTATTTATTCATTCTACTCGTCTCCATATTAATATATCGATACCACTGAGCTAAAACAGATTTCCAACATTTAATGTCGATTGGATTCCAGCCCATATCACCATTTAAAGATGCATTCGGACTATATCGTCCGACATTTAAAAAGTACATAGCCTCTCTGTTCTGTACGGCATTAATACACGCATATGAACGAGTACCCCATATTGCGGCACGATATAGTACAACAGAACATACTGGTATTGATTCGTACAATTTCGTAAATACGTCACATTGGAGACCTCCAAATGCCTTCGATTTCGCTATCAGCTATCCAAGGCCGAGTGTGCAATTATCCGTGCTGTTGTACTATAATCAAGATGTTCAGACAGAACTTACCCTAAGTACTTATACTGATTTGCGTATGATATATTGTTATCGTTTACTTTAAACCTGAACTGGGATCTTAAAACTGACGGGTTACGGAATTGTACAACATTGGATTTAACAGGGTTAATATACATAGCATTTCGGTCACACCAATTACCCAATACATCCAACATTGATTGTAGATCCGTTTCAGATACTGCTACAAGAACACTATCATCCGCATATAACAGTATACGTAATTTACATTATCTCCGATTTTCACTCCCCTACCTAATACATTGATTTTCAGCGCCAAGTCGTTTATGTACAAATCGAACAGTATAGGCGATAGAGAACAGCCATGCTTCAATCCACATGTGACATTGAACCAGTCTGTTGTAAACCCAATAAATTTGACGGAACATAAAACTTCTGTATTATAGAGTCACATGATTTCTTGAAATCAATAAAAGTGCAATATGTAGACTTTTCAATAATGTTTGTCAAAGGACTCGCTTGATCAATGGTACTTCTGCCTTTCCGAAACCCATTTTGACCATCATAAATAATACAATTGAGTTCAGTCCAATTTGTAACTCTATCATTAAATAAAGTACAATACACCTTATACACAACCGGTGTTATGACAATGCCTCCATAACTGAGAGGGTATCAAGGCTCGCTTGATGTACCTTTTGGTAAAGGACATATAAGTGTTTTACACCAGATATCCGGTACATTACCATAGTGATAGCGCATGTTGCACAGTTTATGTAAAAATCATATAACAGTGTAGTTCTTTAGTATCTCTCCTGGTATTTCATCAGTACCTGTTGTGTGATTCCTTTTGATAGTATGCATAGCTGCCATAACCTCTGCAACACGGAAGCTATCACTAAACGGATAATGATAATTGGCATTATCATCTACGTTTACCATTACATCGATGTTATCAAGATCAACCGGGAGATCTGCAGTCGGATTTAGTAATGAACAGAAATCAGTTTTCCATTTGTCAAACACTGCATTGTGCTCAGTAACCACCTCCCCTGCAGAGTTCACGATTTCCATAGGTATCTGTGATTTCCTATTGTCCCTTACTCCGACCCAACATATGGTCTTCCAAAACTCGCTACTGTTATGATCAGCATGTTCCAATAATTCATGTTGCATTTTCAAACCAATAAATTCCTTTTCTTTTCTGAACCTGCTGATCAAACAGTTTATGTTTTTGGACAAACAACATGTTTCAAATGACGCTTATATTGAATTTGGCATTTCAACCATGCTTTCTCCGCTATTCATAGTTCATTCCATAACATCTGTAGATTACCATTCCATCAGGGATATGCTTGTTATTGACACCATACTTTACTTGGCAATTGTGTATTCGTTTCACGTTTGACCGTTATACAGAAGACAGAGGCAGTTGTATATTATATCGACTTCAGTCTGACATTGCACTCCCAATTCTAAGTCGACACGAGCTTGCAAAAATGCAGAAATGTCGTTATCATTGCAAAAAGTGTCTGGTATTACAGAGACATCATGTTTCACCAACATTTTCTCAATACAGTCCTTCTGAAATGTCACAATGCAGTTGGCTTTAATACACTTTAGAAAGCATTGACATGACAACATGGAATGATCTGGTATCAATATCGATTCCACACCATTTCCACTATGCATATATGCAGGTCTGTTTATCTGGAACTCTGTATATCGATCAATGTGTTCATAAGGTACAATGATATAATCGACAACAGAGCTTCCCCTCGTTAAAACAAACGTGAACTCATTGGATACATGCTGCCTTCCATTCACGATACAACAGTTACTATATATAACAAATTTGCACAGAAAATCACCATACACATTTTAGTTAAAATCAACATCTTCGGTAGTATATCGACCACTTCTATACAATCGGACATAGTACCCAATGCACGTGGCTGTTAAAGTCAACACATATAATAAATCAACCTAAATGCTGGTACTATTATATTGTTGTCAACAGTTTGTCATAACATTATATTGGACTTACATAGCGTGATGAGCATTGTGGTGGCAAGTAACAAGCACACACATTGAATCATGTGCCTGAGACTATGCATGAATGACACCCATAATATGCCCTCATATTATTTGTCGAAAACATGGATATCAAAATTAGTACATAAAGTATCAATATTACGCGAAGGATTGCTTCCACACTTGGACAATTGAATCACCTGAACATTTGCCACACACTCGCGCCACCATTAACACGGCCCTGACCTTCGTCACCTTCGACATGTCGCTGAAACACTTAGTCATTTTGTTAAGTCGAAACGTTTGTAAGAGTTACTCCAGTTAAGTCTCAGAACGTAGTGAAACAGAATGGTAAAACATAATTCAATTGCAGATTTGCATGGTATGTCTAAACCTAATTGTACATATACATTGGCAGGAACAATATTGGGGATTGGTAAAAACAATGTTATAACACTGAAAAATAACTAGCATTTGCAACGCTAGTTAGTTTTCAGTATTATTAAGGCCCAGCCGAGATTCGGCGGTGCCCTATATGTTTCGCCCCGTCTGTCCGTTTGTCTGTCCGTGCGTCTGTCTGTCCGTACGTTTACTTTTTAAAAGTTTTTGTACGTGTTTCTCAAATCAATTGTAATGTCTGTTTGCCTTCAGCTAATATCTTCATATTACACACATGTCGTACTTAGTAACGATACATCCTTCCACATTAATACAATTACCCTCCCTACTGCTCGTAGGTTAAGCACCATTAAATAAATAATTAAATGTCTATAACTTTCTGCGTATATTTGAAGCCCATGGGCCATTTTCACTAAACTTCGTACAACTAAAATGTTCGTAAGTGCAAAGTTAGGATCGTCTGGAAATTTCAATTTATGGATTTACATTTATTGAGCATAGGCTGCATATACAGCCTATGCTCAATAAATGTAAGTCTAATTGTTTTCAAGAAAATTGTGTTAACTTTGCACTTACGAACATTTTAGTCGTACGAAGTTCAGTGAAACAGCCCCCAGTGCCTTTGAAAGCACTGAGTCTCAAATATGTGATGAAACAGATTAGTAAAAACTATTTTAATTATAGATTTGTATCTTATTTTTGAAAACATTTGTAAATATAAGTCGCCTGAAAACAGTATTTTGCATTACTAAAAGTGTGTATAAATACTGAAATATAACCAGCTAGTTTTTCTGCAATGATGGTTAATAATTTAATTTGATTTATATTATTTATTTTACTTATAACAGAGAATCTTCAGAGCTCCAGATAAGGTGCGTATTGGCGTATTTTACGTAATTATTTTAGCTGAATACGCATTGATTATCAAAAGTAGGAGTACAAAGTACGCACAGTACTGTGAAAATACGCATTGATTGTCAAGTGTAAATACTGTCATAAAGTTGAAAATTAGTCCATGTGACAGATGCAATTTGACTACCAAAAAAGTGGGCAAGTCCCCATTATATTTTTCAATTAGCCCAATATGTCACTACACGGAAAAAATGTGATGGCCAGTTGAATTCCACAGCTAAACTCATTTTGGCGGCCATTTTGAAAAATGGCCGCCATCACTTTTGCATATTTCATAATAATGGCCGTAACATTTAATTGGGTTGTCCGAGACACAATTACCCCGGGATAAAAAATGTTCACAATGTCATTTTACATGATATATTGAATAAAAAATTGTAATTTATTCATTTGGTGACGAAATGATGATACAAATAAGTAAGAAATGTGTTGTTTTTTTCACAATCTTTTAGATATATGTTTGAAATGTCACCAATTATCTGAAACATTAACCATGTTCATAGTCTTTTGTATCTCAATACGTTTATGAACTGACTAGTCAGTCATAAGTAATATACTAATATGTGTTAAAACTTTTCTGGAATTACTAGAGTAATGGTCTTTATAACATTTCTGACCTGTCTAGATTCTGATCCTCTAGCGATTTATCGCAGCCTTGTACTTAAGGATCTATACACCTCATTAGAAGCAGGGCAGGGGATTTACTGACTGAGTGGCAAGCAGTGTAGACCCTGAATATAGTGTGGGGATGCACATTGATCTGGAGCTACACTGGTCACATAACCATATGCCCTATTTCACAGTCATAGTCACAGTCACCAATGAGTCATAGGTTGACAGTTTCCATATTGACTCGCCGCATTGTTGATGAGCCTCCATCTATCCATATGCATCTGGTTGTTATACACTAGTATGTATTTGCAGTCATCACGTATGTGTATTGAATTGATGGCTAAAATATGTAGACCTAATTCAGATTACAGATACACCGACGGTGATTAGCGTATCTCCTTATTTAGCTGATATTGATCCACAATATGCGTATTTGCAGTAAATAATGTATATCTATAACGTTGACATATGTATTAGAGTATACTAGCATGCGTGTATTGTGACAATGGTGTCAACATTAGCCACCTGTTATAAATTTACATCTATTGAACATTTTGACCCTGATCAAACTAGCCACACATCTCTGGGGTTAAACTAGAAGCAAATGCAATATGGCCAAGTGCTTCGGGAATACAGCTTACAGTGTGAATCTGAGAAATATCAATTCACTCATCATCGCTGTCAGAGGAAATATTTGATCCAGGCGAAAGTCGTCGTCATCATCCGCCATGTTGGTACATGATAACAGCTTGCATGCGTCTGTACATTTGAGTCCGTTGACGATGCATGAACGGTCACGCGGCCGACATGATCAGCTGGACTTACATGACACTATTCCTAGCACGACTTCGGGAGCTGGAGATCCCGTCATCCATTTGATAACTGGAACGCCGGTATAGCCGCTTGATGTCCCTCCATGTTCTTCGTTGGGTGTTGGAATGTCTGGACAGTAAATTAAACTATGTCGCCAGATAGCATCCTGATGGTTAGCTCGACGGGCGTCATATGAGTGTGTCGTCATATGAGGGCCGTTGGCCGCTCTCTATTTCCCCACTCCTGCTGTGGAATAGTTGGTACCTGAGCTCACTGGCATCGATTGTTTCAGTGTTGTGGCAGTACATCTGACAGGTGAACTCCTGGATGGTACGGAAGACTTCATTTGAGAGGACCCAGTCTTTTACAAAGTGATGTGAATGACTCTCTAAATTTTGGGTGGCGAAGCAGGATCTTCAATACGCTCAACTTTCCTTGCCCGGCAAGTGCACTGACAGTGTCACATCCTGCCAATGGATAAAGTCCCATAAGGGCAGTGTATACTTTTTTTGGTATACAGTTTGGTAATATCGATAAGCCCGACAGGTCATAGACGCTAATTACTTCCCAACCTCCGCATGTTAGTTTCACACGAACATCACTGCATGTGACGAGAACATGGACCTTATCCCTAGTTTCTCTCTTTTATCCTGAACTTTTGATTTTCTGCCAGAAACGCCGTGAGTGTGTTCTTGCTCTTTATACTTGCCAAGAGCAGTCTCCAATTCTGTATTTTATGTCCAGCCATTATCTTGGTGAAGGCGATCCCATCTTGCGAACCGCGATGAACTCGTTTGGCAGCTTTGATCGAATGACTCCGATACACATCAAATATGACATCGATCCTCTCACTTGCACCACTGGCATGGAACATCTGAATGAATATTATAATCATTTGTATCAGTGCCATCCCATCGATCATTGTAGCGGAGGGGTGGGTAACTTTCTCAGCCGGCAACATTTTGATCTCTAGATGCTTAGCAAGAACGGCTTTCTTTCATGGTTCCATCTGTGTTTGCTAATGTCATTGACAGTGGACCAAGTGAATGAAATAGGACATCGCTCATCGCTAACTGTCTGTTTTTTTATGCAACCAGCATTATGTTACCAAACAATTTTCTGGTCAGCTTTCAGGACAACGTTCTGGATGTCACTAACAGTTTTGTCTCTATGTCTCGTGATCAGTTCATGGAAGCGCTTAGCCACTCCCAAATACTGCTTTATAAATACAGCATATGCATTGTGACCATGTGCATGCGCTGTAAGAAGGCTGTTAGAAACCTCAGGTGTGGCGACTGCTCCGGTAGAGATACTAACAAGGTCTGATGGATCGCTGCCAAAAGGGGTTGTCCAGTTGTTGTGCAACAGATCCACAAGTGACACTACATCAGACTCATCTCTCTTTATTTGTGCGTTGCGAAGAATGGGTGACTTTGTCTGGACGTTGGGGTAATATCTAATGCCGGAGTTATCTTAGAGCTAATTCACTGTGCTCTGCTGTGAGATAATAGTGTGTCAATGTACCAGGCTTCAGGCTAAATCCGCGGATGCATCCTGCAGTAATGTGCATCCTTGTTGACAGTTTCCTCCGTAGGCTGATCAACAGCAATCTTGCCTAACAGGTTTGTGTTCCTTAGCTGTACGGAGAATCCCTCGTCTGAAGTGAGCGTGCATTGTTGTACTTGTCTCATACAATCCGGACATCTAAGCGCAATAGACAGACACATGTCTACTGCGAAAAATGAGGGTTTCCTGCCACGGATGCATGCTAGACGAAGATGCCAGTCACCTTATATGTCATTTCGGATCAATCCCAGGAGAAGCGCTATCATCACTATACATGTATATGTCATCCAAAATGCTGATAGTGGCCCTCTGTCATGTGGCAATTTATTATGTCCCTTGAAATACAAATCTAAAACATGTATATAGTGGCTGTGGCTGGAGAAATGGGTCTTATGGAATTCCTGACCAATGTCAATCCTGATCATCCAGTCATGTAGCCTGATGAGAGATATGCGGTTTGTTATAATAGTACGGGTATTTTGTGATTGAATGGGGAACAGTGCATTCCCTGATCAGACCGTGCAGATGATCCACATACAATGGTAAAGTAAGAGATATACATAGTAAAAGATATATGCAGACAACTATTTTAGTTGAATATGTAAATAAATATGCAAGCTGGTGTAGTTTTCTAGCAAGTTTAACCATTCTGGTTTACCTGATAAGTATCCATCACAGCATGAAACAAATTTTTTCTTTCGATATAAGTATTTTTTACTGCAAAAAATGGCATATTTCTGACATGTTATTTTAGTTTTCTCTGAAGTTTGTGAACCGATGTTCAAATACCTTGCTTGAACGTATGTAAAATAGCATACTGAAGATATTTCATTGGAGGTTACAAAGGTCTCAGACCATCAGATAAAATGTTATAGCCATATTTCATAATTTCCTAAAAATGTGGCCACCATTTTGCAAAATGGCTGCCAAAAATGAGTTTAGCTGTGGAATTGAGACGGCCATCACCTTTTTTTTCACTTCGGTAACATGTTACACTAACTGAAAAATATAGTGGCGACTTGCCCACTTTTTTGGTAGTCAAACCTCATGTTTTGCCTGTGGGCAGATGGACTATTAGTTGAGCTGCAAAAAGCAAGCTCAAATAAGTGAATGTTTAATTTTGTTTATCCTGTGTTTCATATTTAGCGATGAAGAAAATCAATAATCCATTTGTAAAAGTAAAATACACAATGATTTTGAAATCAGGGGGTATAGTACGCTTTAGACACAAAGCTTATCTGGAGCTCTGATCTTATAGAAAACCATTTCCAAATGTGGCTGTACATGTATGATCCTTTTATAACAAAAATAATTTTCTTTCATAAATTGTCGTTACTCGCCCACTCAAAGTAAGTATTATTTGATATGTTCCTTAATATGCAACGGATTTTGATGAAATATGGCGCAGCAAACGCGTCTGCAGGAACTGCATTTGGTGGTCCATGGAGTTCAGCACATACTTATGTCAAAACGACAGAAGTTTGGGCCACCGTACAGAGACCACAAAATGCAGCTTAACAAAACGCGTTTGATGCGCCATATTTCATCAAAATCCTTTACATAATAAGGACAAAATAAAATAATATGTACTTAGAATCGGAGGGCTTCTGGAAGTTTCAGTACTTGTTGTTGTTGTTGTTGTAGTAACCACGTGATCATACACCTTGTACGTGTATGGAGGAAATACGTAACCAAATTATCTCCTCTAGGGCCCGTTTAACTAAACTTCGTACGGTAAAAATGTTCGTACGATGAATTTTACATTGTTACCTAGCATATTAATTTTGTTGACTAATGCTACCATAATTATATGAACAAAGCCACCAAAGGTTTCACTCAATCGGTTGTTAATCAGAATTGTGTTGGAAGCTTCAGATTTACATTACGGACTCTTTAGTCGTACGAACTTTAGTGAAACGGGCCCCTGATCAGTTACAGATAGTATATATACTACACTTGAATATAACGCATGATTTGTGGAATTTTATTAAATACGTTACATGCAATTGATTGATAGGTCATTTACTATGTAGCAAACAAACACAACACCGGAGACAGCACCTGGGGTCGGTTCCACTAAACTTCACTACATGTTCAATGTTAAAAGTGCTAAATTATGATAGTCTGTACATTTCACATTAACAATGTTTTCGCGGTGATATCAGGCTATTTTGATACGCAAATGAGGCAGGCCATTTTTAAATTATTTATTTAAATTAAATGCTTCACCTGAACATTGGACATCAAAACATAAATACCGATAATAAATCATAGTAACATTTGAAGAAAACACGGTTATCGCTCCTGATATCAGTGCGGAAATTATTCACATTTGATATACATGTAAAACATATAATAATGCCAATTAATTCGTAGGGTAATGGTGATTGAATGTTTATTTTGCCCGAACAATGTCATATCTAAAGAACTGACGAAAAATACACCTCCCTATATTATAACCTGACATGTGAGACTCTAGTTCTAATAATTGAGGTCGCACTGCGATTGTTGATCGTAGATCCCCTATCTGTAAACGTTGTGGATATGTAGGCTAATCAGGTAGCAACGCGCTCTCAAATTAATGTAATTGAAAAAAAAAGTCCATGGATGTGTCGCTTGGATCTCTACACTACAAAAGAAATGCCATCACATTTACACCATAACTTTAAAATTAATGTGTACAATTTGCATATATTAACTTGCACAATGTTGAATATGAGATTTATACAATACGGCATTCAGGTGCGAATTCGAGATGTATATAATGGGTATGGTACAATATCAAACTTGTTTGCGCACATCTTCCTTTGTCGTTTAAACAGGTCGGGCAATGTAAGTCACGCGCACCTGCTATTGTGTACGCATATGCCGTAGTATCCCGCCGTTGTCTTCTCGGCGCACCCTTTCAAGTCACAAGACAGGACGGGTACAGTAGCGTATGCCTTTGTGCTTTGTGTTCCTCTCGGAAGCCAGAAGTGAAGTGGTCCAAACCAGGCGCGGATCCAGGATTTCGGGTTAGGGGGGTGGGGCGTAACTATTTTGCAATACTTGACTATATTATCGAACGAGTTTAGCTCGTTCGATAATATAGTCAAGTATTGCAAAATAGTCGAAATAGCGCTAGGGGGGTCCTGGGGCATTCCCCCCTGAATTTTTTTGAAATCTACATCGCATTTCCTGCGTTCTGGCGCATTTTAGAGCAAGATTATTGACACTGTCACAGTATGTTTAGACATGATTTTTCATTGAAAACATTTAAATTTTGAAACAATAAGACAACGACCGAACAATGCATGGAATACATGGCACTTGGCATGAAACGTGACTTGTAACTTGTAAAAAATCTTTACTCGGCAAATTTTAGGGGGGGGGGCGCCGGGTCCGTCCCCCCCCCCCCCCTGAATCCGCCCATGCAAACGTGGTGGGTCAAACGTGAGTCAAACGTTGTCCAAACGTGCTGGATCAAACGTGGGTCAAACGTGGTCCAAACGTGGTTGGTAAAACGTGGGTAAACGTGGTCCAAATGTGGTCCAAACGTGGGACCAAGACTATTTGCTATTATACAGAGAAATTTGAATCCGACGGAAGCGAATCTTGTTTAAACTTGGTCAGATTCAAATTAAATTTCTCTGAAAATGTATCTACATAAGTAATGCTGCTAATATTGGTATTGGCGGACTCGTCATTAACGGCTGGAACATGGTCATCATTAAAAGAAACAAACCGCAGTCGTATTGATGAAAAATAAGATTTATCTCAGACTTCATGGGCCATTACTCCAGACAAAACAATAGACCACGTGATCATATACCCTGTTATTAACAGGCGTGAAAATATTAGTGGAAACAGTCGTAGAAAAAAGTGGCGAGTGATGCATTCCATCCACCGTATTAAATGTTCTATGGTCTCAAGACACAATAAGTATGCCATGGTGCGTGGTATCTCGTCGTAATATTACTTTTTGATGTATTGGCCTCAAATGAGACACGTCATGATATTTTGTACCTATATTTACAGAAATTGGGATATTTTCCGTAAATGACTTCAGAAGTTGGCACAAATAACAGAGTAAATGCTGAATATAATTCAGCATGTACTCTGAAAATGTTGTCAATTTTTTACTTCACTTATGGAAAAGTTGTTAAATTTTGTAAATGTATTTCATGAAATAACGCAGTTGTCAAAAGGTACAACATCGCATGGCTCGTCTCAAATGGGTATACAGGTACAGTGATAGGTTGGTCACCGCTATTTGAAGGGTAAACCAGTTATGAGGCACTCTAATATTTGAATAGCAATACGTCCCAACTGAACATGTTTGCTTATTAAAGACATGTCATGCGATTTTGTACATTCGGACAAACTGCGTAATTTCATTAAATACGTTTACAAAATTTACGACATTTTTTACAAAATGATCAGAGTACATGCGGAAGAGCATGTACTCAGATAATTTTGTCAACGCCATTTACGAAAAATATGGTAAATATTGTAAACGTATTTTATACAGTATCACAGTATTATACAGTAACCCCTATAGAAATGGTACGCCAGTTTTGACTAATGAGCCACACTAATCTTACCCAACTAAAATGTTATTATATGTATATCATACAATCATCCCTGCTGAAAGGGCCAGCTAGTTTTGACTTATGATACACTTGAATCTTTGAATAGCAGTACTGTCCAACTCGCGGCATTAACCATTATAATGCTGACACCGAAATGTGTCGTCTGCTGTTGTTTTTTTACATGTATTTTATCTTCTTTCTCAATAAATACATAATTCGGCGCCACTTTATAATCATTTCCACTGAAAATGATTCAAAACTGCTGTCAAACCATGCTAGATGAGAAAACTGGAAAATATAAATGAAACAGCAGATGGCGAACTTTAATTCAGCAGTGTAAGGGTTAAATATCGCTTGTGACATACAATATATATATAATACAATACTATCATATGACTAGATACTATCATCCGCTTTTATTAATAATATATCTGCCACCCAGAGGAAAAACTAGGTTTCCCATTGTCATGCATTAATTAACGTTTAGCGGACTACTTTTTTCGGCAGGTCTGCTATCATTACGTGTGCACGCATGTTTGTGAATTATGCCGCCTATTCTTGTGACTTTAAATTTAATGCCTCAGCTTTATTAGTATATCCTCGCCGCTATGCAAGAGGGGATATATAGTTAGTCCATGTACGTACGTGCACGACAAAACTGTTTAAGTTTTTGTTTATTATCAAGGCTGCCGCCAGCTAGAGGATTAAGTTAGTGATAACGACGCCCTTCTTCTGATATCACTGTACACACTGCTTGCCAAAGCCATACACACTATGTCATCAGTCAAGGACCTGTTCATAAAATTAAAACACACACACACACACACACGGTATGGCTGGATTGCCTGGATTGACTCATATATGTAATAGAAATATATATTACGCCCTGAAAATTAGAATATCCTGATCTGGTGCCAGGTCCTCACCACACCAGTGTCACTCAGCCCCAGCCGCTAAAACGTGATGGAATTAGTATTAAGCACACTACGTTTATAATGGGTATAACCGGAATTCGCTCTCGCGTACAAAAACCAAACCAGTAGCCAAACCAGTAGCCGATTTCATCAAAATTGCAAAGTATACTTATCTATCAAATTATACTTTGAGGGAGTAATCATTTATTTTTCCCGAAATGCATTATTATATCATATAGAACTAACGACTGCATATATTTGATGACTAAACGTATGTAGAATTATTATACTGAATTTATTACATTATCACAGCCAAAATGGCTGTGATAATGTAATAAATTCAGTATAATAAAAATTAATAAATATATCCTAAAATCGAAAAGTTCTCCCTCAAAGTATACTTTGCTAGATAAGTATACTTTGTAATGTTGGTGAAATAGGCTACATGGATATCGTGATTCCTGCAACGACGAACACCATCGTTTGCATGTGCATGCTCCCAATCAACCACCCGCAAGGATTGCAGTGAAAAACATCTCTAAACTAGACTTCGGGAGGAAATCTCATGATATCCGATTTCTATAACTTCGATTGTACATTATTATGATCAGGATCTACGCTGGTCAAGCATTTATAAATACCTAATTTGTACACCCCGACACAACTTTATAAGGTATGACGCCTAACAACAACCGCATGTATTCATACGCGCAATTCATTAATATTCAACAGCACAGCCGGTTTAGAAAAGGTACCTGGGGATTTTGTCAACACTTATACATCCTGGCCATTTAAAACGGTTACAAGGGTGAATTTATTACTTCGGTGAATATTTGTCGAACAGCATAGTACATTATTAGTTATAGTTTTACTATGTTTACTAGTTTACGCAAATTAATTCAGGTCATTTCTTTTTAGCTGGAAGCACAGTTTTATTGTATAAAATGGGCCTTCGAAGTGTAATGTCATATCGTATTCTAAACTGATAATAGCCTAGGCAAATACAATAAATATGCAAATGAGACCCATACATAATATATGTTAGGTGATCAGTACAGCTTCACTGGTTGTTGTTGAAGTTCTGAAATAAATACAATATAACATTTATAAATTTAAATTTAAAATCCCTACTTAACTTACCGAATATGGCCTGCTATTGCGTTTTCCCGTTAATCAATCAAACGCCTTTACTTTTAGACAAAACTTCGAAACTATATGTATTCATTTCCAATAACCTCCGAAGGGAAGCACATTTAAGACACACTATTTTGATAAAGACCATGTGGTCGAAAATTTGAAAAAGAGTGACTTTAAAACGATATGTATTAATTTTGGTAAATTATGTTTTCGTAAGGAACTAGGCACAGCCTCGTTTGTAATGAAATCACTAAACTCGTTTAATATATAACATGTTACATATCATATTACATCATCACTTAAATTTTCCTTTAATTTAATATTGTTTTTGAATTGTCTATATAGCCGTAACATTTGGGCAGCTTTCGTGAAACAGACAGTAACTGTACACAACCGCCTGTGTTAATTTTGCACAGTAATCAACGTTTCTGAACGTTAATTGGCAATCTCAATTCTCCATCAATCAGTTTGACTGGCTGACCCTGAGCTGAAATAAAAGAAATGACAAATATCGGCAAGATTAGCGCAGGCGGTGTTTTGTGCTTTGTTACCGCATATTTAAACTGCAACACTATTGATGCCGGATTCAACATTTACCAATATTTTCATTTACAATGGAAACTCTCTAAGCCGGACACCCTGGGAGGTCCCCAGGGTGTCCGGTTTAGAGATGTTCCGCTGTAAAACAGGCATATGACCGTTCTGATACGCATGTACTTGCTTTGCAATCATGAACATACATTAATATCTGAGATAAATGACCAAGAAACACATACAAAATAAGATCACATGCGTTGTCTAGGCGTTCGGTTTAGAGAGGTTCCACGGTGCAATGGAACCTCTCTAAACCGAACTCATTAAAATGTTAGTTTTTTTTTAATTTTAATTTTTAATTGTCCTTTATCTTCGATGTAAATGTATGTTCATAATCACAAACCACTAATTCGTGTCTTGAAGTAGTCATCTGTCATTTTACAGTGGAACCTCTATAAACCGGACACCCCGGGGTACCTACCAGGGTGTCCGGTTTAGAGAGGTTCCACTGTATATTATTGTTGTTTATTTCTCAATGAAAGTATATGCTGTTACCACACCGTTGAGCCGTTCGACGAGACAGCATATACTTCTGACAAGAAATAATAATAATAATCATAATAATAATAACTAATACAAATAGTTTATCTTAGTATCAAATTGATTTATGGCGGTGCGCCTCAGGTGGTGACTCAGATAGTAACAATAATATTTGCAAATATTTGGTATTTTACATTATTTAGTATAAGCAAATAAAAGTGGCCTACGTGCGAGTGTGAATGTACATATACGTATTCTAACGGGGACTATTTCAAGTTCCGCGGCGGAGTAATGCGGCCGCGTGTGTATGTCATACAACGAACAATACGCCGGGACCTGAGGTATCTACTCTGCACAGAAATGTCTGTGTTTGTTTTGACTCGTCATAGATTCTTTTATTCTCCAGTCTATATATGACGCGGGCCGCGACCGGCCGCCCATTCCACCGGCCGAAAGTTGAACATTTATTTTACACGTTGTTTTGAGACAAAAATTATCAACAATTATGGAACACTTCAAGAAATTAACCACACTTTGCTGCTTGGTTGCCGTGTTGACATTTCACCGTGCTGGTAAGTAAATTGATTATGTTCTTATAATATTGCAATCTAAGGATTTATTGTAATGTTGAAAAAATATGATTTTGTTATCGAAAAAAGTTCTGAATGGTAACAAATATGAAGAAATAAAGAAAATATGGAGAAACAATCAGATTTTTTATCGAAAAAAGTTTCATTATTTTGTTTATTTCTATATAAAAGTATATGTTGTTGCCACTCATTTTAACGGTCTCTTTGAAACCGTTAAAATGAGTGGTAACAACATATATTTTTGAGAATAAATAAAGAAAATAGTCGGATTTTTTTTGAAAATCTCATACTACTGTAATTGTATCATTCGTTTAATGAGTTAATATGAATATACGCCGACGTATTATATACAATCATTGGTTTTAGGTGGGATTATTTTGCTTCAATAAACATGTTTTTGAAACATCTTTTTTAAATAAGATATTTTTTATAATTTTTACACACCTACTGGGCATCGTTTCCTGCAAATATTTAAAGAAAGAATAACGTCGAAAACTACATGATGCTACTCAATTTTCATTTTCTTGTGAAAACATGGTGATTTTAGATTTTATTTCGAAAAAGCAATCTCCCTATGATAATGTAACATGAGGCAAATGGGAGCTGGAGAGCGAGTCCACAAATTCCAAAATTACTTTTTAACCTCTATAAATATTTGATGGAATTTCATCAAATACACAAAAAATGGGAAGGGTGACTGTTTTGTTATTGATGAAAAAGTACTTACAAATATTTTAATATTTTTAGATTTAATGCGTTTAAAATAGCCAAAAGTACGTTGGCAGCAAAATGTGGAACAGACAGTACATTAGTAATGTATTATGTTAAATCTTCTGCCATGATTCCACAAGCTGACATCTTGCTTTGTATTTGTTTACTTTCAATCGTAGCAACCATAGTATAACCCACTATAAGTAATAGTTATACATGTAGTTCGTATATATATTGTTTAATAAATTAATTTGAGCGGACGTAGCGAGCGAGGAAATTAGTTTATTAAAAATGCAATTATATGTGAACCATAACTATCTAAGTGTTGACCCAAGCCCATTCGCGTGCACTGTCTGTTGGAATGAACTCCCGCCCATAAATGTACACAGGTGGAAGACTCGGACCTAGGACCCAATACTTGGCTCATTTGGAAAACGTTACCCCACCCACCAATACATATATTGGCGCATTGGGCGCATTGTAGATTTCGCGGCGCATTGGAGTTTTATATGTTATATATCTTCTTAATAAAAACATTTAATGTTTTTATTAAGAAGATATATAACATATAAAACTCCAATGCGCCACGAAATCTCCAATGCGCCTAATGCGCCCAAATCGCCAAAAAAATCTCCAATTCGCACTTTAGTCATACCCCACTATAACTTACAGCTTTTTCCAAGGTAAGAAACAGCTTCGCAAAAATGCCGTATACATTTCGATTTTTCTACTGTCTTATGTCTCTGGTAATCGATAAATGTCTTAGGTCTTCAAATATATTCACTTCAAGCATCTGATTTTAGCATTTCGTTAGTTACGGGCAAATTAGCTACCACAGACAAGGCGATAATTGTATGTCCGAATAAATGTCACACCTTTTTGTGGGCTGTGGAAGCATAGATTACGTGTTAAATCGGACCGAAATCTCATTACAGTTTCAACATATTGACGTGGATCACTACAATAAACATCAGTAACTCATTTGTTACAAATTAGTATCACCCACTAACCTTGAATTATCTAAAACGTCCTTTTATTTTGATTTGCGTCCCAACATTTCGACATAGCCTTCCGTGAACTTTACTTTCGATTCCTTTGTTATATTCGCAGAATGATCAATAATGACGTCACGGGAAAACCCGAACTGGAGTATCATATATACTCCTCTATTTGTTCAACCAATCAGGTGGCGATGCGTGAAGCATGTTGTGTAAGATTCTTTCGGACAGAGAAATTCCTCTGTGACGTTAGTAGCTAAAATGTGTGTAACTAACAATATACTAAACACATATGTTTAAAGAGAATATATTTGGAGGCCTAATTGTTCGCGTCACGGGAAACTACATCAATAAGACGGAACATGTTGTTTTAAATATAATTTTCTACGTATTGAAACACATAATGATTAATTTAATAGATATCAGTTGCCGAATGCCTCGCAATATGCGATAAATTGAGACGAAATGCTGTGCTTTCATTGGTCGAGAAACTAGGGCAAACAATAAGTAGATTTGTCCCGTTATATTTGCTACGTGCAGCACCTGAAGATATGGATATATACATAAGCGTTAATGTCGTCTAGATGACAATGTTTCTGAACATATATAGATTTGAACATACATATTATGCTGTATTTGCAAACAAGCATGTACATAGCTGAAATTTGGATTGAAAACAAACACTTATTCTCTTTGAACATGTATTGGAAATCTCAATTCCCAATCAAGCAGTTTGATTGGCTGAGCCTGAGACGTAGCACAGCTCAGACTCAGCCAATCAAACTGCTTGATGTCAAGCACAATATTTCGTGATTTTTAAAATGGTAGAAAACTAGGAATATAGATGAATGCCGAGTGATTATATTAAAGCATGTGCATTATTATTCATTCATTCATACATTCGGCTCATATTTAAGGGTGGGAATTGGCTCGAACACCTTCCATACCCGGGATATATAGCCCAGTAAAGAAGCAGGCCGATGGTCGTCGGTCTGGTTTATATTTCCGAATTTTGATAAATGTTGCATTTATAATTCAGGCTCCAAAAATGTGCGTCAAATATAGGAGAATCTATGCAGGTATGGTAACCTATAATTTGAGGCCTCCTATAGCACCCATCAGCTTATATGTGTGTGATATAGTATGGCTGGGTATCGATTATAGATGATTGAGGGGGACCCATAATAGTTTACGTGATTTGTGCGTTTTGAGTGGCATACGGACTGGTCAAATGAAATTAAGTGGCGAGTGTACTATCTGAGTCACTAATGTCTAGCAAGTGTGCTCTACGTAATTAACTTATTGTCACATTTAGTCCCAATCCTACCTAATCACCATCGAGAAGAGAAGAAGAAAGCGATTTCTGACGGTATGGTATTTGACATGTCACCCTCACCCTATGTTAGTGTGCTGTATCAGAATGCTATATTAACCTATCATGATAACCGTGGTTGCTGATTTTGTGTTGTTAATTGGGTTTTATATATATATTTGTTTTTGTTATTTACTAGCATTTATTTTAATTTTAGTTTAGTTTTGAGTCACCTACCACACCGTCAGATTTTGGCCGAAATAGACTAATACACATTAATTCGTTTGATTTTTGTCTATATTGGAGTAATGCAGATTGTCAATTTTTCAGCATTATTATTCAATATGATATGGTCTTAAATACTATTTACATAGCCAGATCTTAATTGACTGCCTGATTGATACCTTAGACAATTAAGCAAGTATATCCGGATGTTTAAGCACCACAATACATCTGTCTACGTAAAATGCATAGTTAAAATTCACGCACGAATGGTACCAATCGAATTAATTTGTTTACCTTGTTAGACGGCCTAGAAAAGGTTTTACGTAACATGAACTATAAACTATATAAAGGATATTGCATGGGTGATGATTTAATATGATATTTATTAAGCGGGTTTACTGATTTCATAAGATACGATGCTATGCCGAGTTTCTTCTGAAATGAATCAACGAGTTTAATAAATACCATGATATTAAATCTTCACAAATGTTAGATTATATTCATTGCATAAGCATATCATCATACATTGCAGCTTAATTGGTCTCCGAAACAATTTTCTGTAACGGTCTAATTTGCATATTTATTACACTGGTGTATTATTATTTTTATTACATACTGCGAGCGCCAATTTTATATAATAAAACAGAGAATAAGACACACATGAACCCACATACAAAAGAAACTAACGCATTACATCATGATCAACACATGACACGCGCATAACTGAACTATTCAAATTAGTGTACCTTCATTGGGTGAGATGCTAAGACGAACATACAGTGGGAGCTCTCTCAACCGGACATCATCTCAATGTCATTGATTATATAGGTTTCACTGTCATCTGTCGTCATTGATAATGTATCTGCATGGTTGGAATGTACACGGACATGTATTGGGGTGGTCATATGCCTGAACTACAGCGAAGCCTCTCGAGACCGGACACCATGGGGACCTCCCAGCGTGTCCCGTTTAGAGAGGTTCCACTGTACATTGTATTTGCAGATGCGCAAGTTACAGTCTGGGCGAGTGTTACAGCTGCCTCAGCCGCCGTCGCCGACGTATCCACAGCCCTTGTAAGTGCCACTTTATCTGCATCTGCCGCCGGCACCGCCGGAGTCACGTTGAGGGACGGACTAGTGACAGCGGATAGCACCCTATTGACGGTGACGGCGACCTCAGGCGCATCCAACGCCCTTACGTACGACATTGACACGGCGAGTAAAACTACGTTTGACATCACCGGCGTTCCAGGCGTTATCACAGTTAAAGCCGGAGTCACGATCTCCTACTCGGCCACCAGCACGTACACAGTGCTGGTCACGTGAGTATAGAGCAGATGTATAACTATATTACAGAACTTACTTGGAAAATCACGAGTAACCCCCCTTGGAACTACAAGAACTACGTCCGGAAAAAACATAGACGCACGCACGCACGCACGCACACACACATACACACAATAACAGCGTTGTAGCACAGTTCATAAACATGTTATGAACACATTGTATATTAGTACATGGAGTCAATTTGATTGGCTGAACGCATAACTATCGTTGGCATGATCAATCCAAATGGCGATATAGTAATGCCAGAGACTCGGTGCATGCTGTTACATATGATTCGTTTCATGAATCTCATATCAGTGGAAACTCGTTTGATATCCTCAACGTCTTACTAAGTTTCATTGAAGTAACCCAGAAGCGTCTACAGATATTATAATTGTGTTGTTATCGGCTATTGAAATTTCCCGCGTTCTTTAGCGCTTTCTCGCATCAAGACACAATATTAACTACGATTTCAATACCGTGTTTTGATTTAAACATATTTATTGCTCTATTTAGATATTATACAATAGTTTCAAGATATACACTTGACTATAATAAGAGTAAACGGGTTGGGCTACAAGTTTTAACAACATGTACTATACAATTATGGAAGGTAATATCCGCCATAATTATATTCGTCTTGATGCTTTGTTGCTGATGACAATACAACTTACATGCGTGTTATTGCATTCGTACTTTGTATTGATGATAAGTATATGTGTCCTGGTGCTTGTGTGTATATGCCATTGCTACTTATATCCTTGCTATTTCATTCGTGATTTGTATTATGATACATGTATTTGAAATCAGCTTCATTTTTGTGGTATTTGTCTTCATTACAACTTCATTCGTCTTATTTACATTGCGAGTATTGTTACATGTACGTCCGAATGTGAAGCAAAAGTAAGAATAAAGCACTTCGCACTTAGCATAAGGCCGATAGCAGCAAGGAAGTACACAGGAAGTAAGCATTGATTTCCCCTAAAACACTAACCAGTTACCACATATTTTGCTATTCTCTGCTACTTTAATTTTTCTTATGGATGTTGTGGGATCTATTTTCCAATAACCTGCACCCATTCTGCTCTGGATCTTGACTAATTAAAATATAGATTTAATTATTGTTGAAGCTGGGGTCCCAGTAGGAAATCCAGTAGGTACACATTTTTCTTTATGGAAATTAAATAAGTGTATAATTGCAACTAGTCCACCGCTTTTAAAAATTACGAGTGCCAACTACACAGATATAATTATTTAGTAATCTTTAATGTACTCATAGAGACTCGTGATGGTATCAAGCTAGTTCCATATGCAAATGATGCAGTATTTTTAAATTATTTATATCAATTAAAGGCTGAATACATATCAGATACGAATGCACCTGTATATGGGGCGTACAATACGTTCAACATTAAATTACATTTACAATAGAGCACAGTCAATGGCGCGCCATAGCAATCAATATACCCACTTTTCCCAAATGCTAAGTCGAAAAGGGGGATATAATCCATGACCGGGTGTCGAAGAAAAAATCGAAATTCGCTTTGCGCATCTACACACCATAAGGAAGGCACACACCAAGTTTCAAGTGTCCATGTCTGATGACAGGAACCTTTACTTCCATGCGTTACTCACTGCGTACAGTTCACTTGAATAGCGTGAGAGCAAACGCATACATCGCGTACATATAATTTCTACTCCATCTCACTCGCCTAGCGCGTGGAAGTCTGCTACATGGACACAATGGATATGGTAACATTTTTTGCCGACATTTGTTACCGAAATATCAGCTTGTCCTACTACCTCCTTGTGTTTGTTTTGGGAGTGTTACGGTAGCATTTTGTCTTTTGGAGACTCAACTCACCGGCCATTGAGCGAGTATCGTAGCCATTGTTCTCAAACAAGCAATTGACCTTCGAAGTCAGAGTGCAACATGCATGTAATAACACCACAAACTGCGAGGGTCCCAAAGTACGAAGATCTTTTTTTTTTTGGGGGGGAGGGGGGGGGGGGGGGGGGTGGGGGGGGGGGGGGGGGGGGTGGGATATAAAATAACAAGACCCCAAGTAATTTTTTCTTAAAATCGGTAAACTTTGCGCTAAATTTTAATTCTAAACATTATATTAGAAGACAAGAATTGAGTAATAAACTGAAAATTCGCGTCGAGTTAACCAGATCTAAAACAAGTATAGTAGTACTGGAAACAGGGCCCAGGCTACATATAGGTCTACACATATGCCGCAGAACATCTGTATGTAAATACAAATATAGAGCAGAGTATTTACCTGTAAATGGTGGTTGATAACAGTTAACACGCATGGACGGTTAGCTGTAAACTGCGTCAAAGAAAACATTTTGTCAAAATTGCGGAAAATAAAAAACACATGTCAATAACAGATATTTATATGTGATGGCAACAGGAAAATAATAAAAGAAAAATATCGTTACGTCATTGTTGATAATAATAAAAAAAAAGATTTGCTCGCTTCGAATAAATATGTCACGCGGTGGGTTTCGATCCTGCGACCGTTATTATGTTTTTTAACGCTCATCCACTACCTCACGGAGGCATGTACTGTTTCGCGGAATATTTTAGGTCTTATAATTGTTTCACCAAAATCAGTAAACAAATGTAGGCTGAGTTTAATTTTGTAGTGTACACATTTCACATTACATGCCAGGTCTGGGTCCCACGAATACATTTTCAGGACCCAGGACAGATCGAAGACTATTTCGTGTTTTTATTCACACACATACATCGTGTCGTGTCCTAAGTTCGTGAAATCTCCATCTTCGTGTTTTCGGATACCTCGGTCCTTACTCGCGTGTTTTGACGTATGCATGAAAACCCGGATGTAAATATTGACATCTGATCTGCTGTCAAAAACTGCTCAGTCCAGAAAAAATGCGTGTGAAATAAGTAAAGTAACACACATTGTTCTACAAGTTACTTAAAATTGATAAAATTCACTATTCCCATATATCCATGGCAACAAAAGTCAAAATTCTTGTATTAGTACTTCGTACGATCGTCCTGTAAACTTTTCAGGAAAAGTTCATTGACCCCTACACTGCGTCTAGCAACTTCCGGTTTTATTAAGGTCATGATGTTTTTTTATTGGGTTTTCGTCCTCCTTGTATTTTTATTGCCAATTCTTTTTTTCCTTCAATTTCTACACAAACTATCCATGATTTGTTTTGCCAACAGTATCAATTATGTTTGACATAGTGTGTGTATTTTCCCTATGGCAATGTGAATACATGTTATATTATCAAATCACTACATGATTCCTTGGTATTATAGTATTCTGCATGCACACATTTGTTCACATACCATGTTTATATTATGTCCCATAAAATGTGTATCTATGAATAATGAAGTAATTTTTGTTAATTTATATTTTTAATACTTCCCATTAAAAATGATTAATTAGCAAATAATAATAATTAAAAAAATAAACGGTCACTGCATTATCAAAAGTGGGACTATGGACCAATATTAAATTCATCTTGGCCTATTTCCATGAATTCCTGTGTAAACACAAACGAATTGCATGCTGGGAAATGTGTATTACGAAATTGAGTACATTCAATGGCGGCCTCCTCGCAAATATGCATGCAGTATTTCTCTCTGTTATGCAGTGTTATTTCAGCAATATTTTGTGATTATGCGCATCTTAGACACATTGGATGATAAAACAAATGGTAAGTATGTTTGAAGTTGATGTTGTGTTTATGGTATAGCTATTAATGCGTTATATATGCGTAGGTTCACGATTATCGGACACGCAAGGATACGCCCGATTATATATTTGGGAATATATCTTGCAATAGACTAAATTTCAAATAAAATTTAAACGAATTTATAACGATCAAATTTGTGAAAATGCATTAAAATAATAAAAAAAACATCGAGATCGGTTGTTGTTCTGATAAGTTTAACACCAAACACTCCTAACGTGGCGGTCTGCCAAACGTCAATAATTGGAAATCTCAGCGGAAATTACGTCAGCTAAGTTCACGACGTCATATCTTGTGACGTCGTCAAGCTCCCTAAGACAGGTTTTCGCGCTCTATAATTAGTCAAGTTTCTGAGTTCAAAACGGGTAACTGGTTTCATAACATTGGGCCTATAGTTGCCCTTGTAGATGCTGAGAACTTTAGGAAACTATAGATCGACGTGAGACTAAATGGCGGGTACACGTCAGGGGCGTCGGAAACATTATAGGAAACAGGCAACCAATTGATTCCCATAGACCCAAATTCACACAAACATGACAATCGCAAACTACCTGCGACAAAATAAATTTTGTTACTTCCATTCATGGAGTCAGTGACCTAAGTCGGTTCTACATACATGCCATGCGGGTTGATGCGGGTTGATTTCCATGAGTTATTTCCCCTTTTTTGACGGAACCGTCTACTTTCTCTTTCGAAATCTCTATCTCACCCCCATATCAAGTCGCACACAGAAAAGTTAACCTGCATGTGTAGAGCATGCAAATAATATAATAAAATGTTTGGTACAAACATACATTTCCTGCAGCATCTATTTTATTTATGTCTCTGTCATAATAATAACAATCAATGCCGTTGTCCTGAGAATTTACTCCTTGTTGCTAAGCTGTACCAGGACTGGTTTACCATCTATATTATTCATAAGTTGACTGTGTCCTATAGAAGGAGATAATTTTCTGATTTTGTATTAATTATAACAAGTATTTATTAACTTTCATCGAAATATGTTTTCGCATTCATTGGGTCAGTACAGTGTGAGTCGCGACATATTTAGTATTTCGCAACAACCCTCAAACCAGCCTAGAAGATTTAACAATTCCATGGTTTCCGTTGGTCCACTAATGATGCCAGTGTTATACGAATAACCGCATAAATGCTTTACGCAATGACACTAACTCATTGAGTCGAACACTGTTTCACACAACTGATTGGTTTTGCTCTTTCCTGTAACAAATGTTATGCAATAATGTGCAAAATTCACCTCGAACCAACATCATTCAAGGTTATTGAGTAAAATTTTGTTTCACACACAGGCAACACTCATTTCAGTATTACAAATTGATTCAATGGGTCCAGAAAACATTCTACACAGGCTATCTACAAATGTAGCAAAGAAATTACCCAAAACCTGTGCTGGATAATTTTTGCCAAAAAATCCAATTTCCGATAAGTAAAAAAACCCGTAAAAAATGAGTTGAAATGCAGCCCTCCAGATAAGTTTTGTATCTAAAGAGTTTTATACAACCGATTTCAAATTCAATGCGCATTTTACTTTTACAAGTGTTTTATTGATTTTCTTCCTTATTAAATAGGGAACAAAAGTATATTTAAGATGATAATGCCTGTTCAAGTTCGCAAAGCACAGCCGCATGCTTTGACATAGTGATACGTCTGATTTACAGCGGAACATCTCTAAACCGGACATCCTGGGGACCTACGTACTGTACTGTACTGTACTGTACTGTACTGTACTGTACTGTACTGTACTGTACTGTACTGTACTGTACTGTACTGTACTGTACTGTAAACTGTACTGTACTGTACTGTACTGTACTGTACTGTACTGTACTGTACTGTACTGTACTGTACTGTACTGTACTGTACTGTACTGTACTGTACTGTACTGTACTGTACTGTACTGTACTGTACTGTACTGTACTGTACTGTACTGTACTGTACTGTACTGTACTGTACTGTACTGTACTGTACTGTACTGTACTGTACTGTACTGTACTGTACTGTACTGTACTGTACTGTACTGTACTGTACTGTACTGTACTGTACTGTACTGTACTGTACTGTACTGTACTGTACTGTTACTGTTACTGTACTGTACTGTACTGTACTGTACTGTACTGTACTGTACTGTACTGTACTGTACTGTACTGTACTGTACTGTACTGTACTGTACTGTACTGTACTGTACTGTACTGTTACTGTTACTGTACTGTACTGTACTGTACTGTACTGTACTGTACTGTACTGTACTGTACTGTACTGTACTGTACTGTACTGTACTGTACTGTACTGTACTGTACTGTACTGTACTGTACAGTGCTGTGCAGTGCAGTGCAGTGCAGTGCAGTGCAGTGGTGCAGTGCAGTGCAGTACTGATTATTTATTTCTAATTCTCACCCAAAATGTATCGACACGACGGAACGGTTCAGCTGGGTAGTAACAATAACAACTTTTTATGAGAAATGAGAACAAAAATGTAAATAGAAATGTATGTAACAGCTGATATAATATTATCAAACGAGAAAATATTCAAGTCATCAATAACCTATGGAAATGCATAGTTTATGTTTATATAAATCAATAAAATCAACGTTAAACTGAGTGGGCATGTACCTTTAATGGTATTAAACATACAAGTAATATCCTTTCAGCCTAATATAAACCAGTTTAAACATGTACCGATGAATACAATAATTTTCACGTATTGATTATATAATATTAATTCTAATGCACTCTATAAGTATCACGCAATCTGATTGGCTAAAGACCACACATTACAGGTATATTATTGTTGATGAACGGTCGCAAAGTGTTTACAATATATACCCTGGGGCACTTTACCCACGCGCGATGAATATATTCCTACGCCAAATTTGTTTACTTTGGAGACGCGAATATGTCATCGATCGAAAATCTGATTTTCGAAAAATTTTACGTTAACTCACAAGTAAGACTGAAAATGGAAGAAAGGATGGACGAAGATGACGAGCTTCTGACTACGGCATTATTATAAATCGAAAAGGAGCCGTCGCCGCCGCCGAAAATGGAATTTGAGGGCGGGCGATTGCCGATTCCCAACCCTGACCGAATCTGACATAGACGACTTGGTTACGTCATTAGTGCATTACGTCATTAGTGCATTAGAAAGATCGTTCACACACACATAAATTATGTAATGTTGCAGCTCAAATGGTAGTATGTGACAAATGATTAGACAAGTCATCACAAATTGACAAAGTCCGAGAGTTTTACAGGCTGCGGCGCGTCGCCATTAAACAGATTTTCCGACCTATCATTTTCTGATATACGCCGCAAATCTCAAAATTACAATACAGTTAACCCTATAATGTAATAATAACCATTATATTACTGACTGTGTTTGTTTTTATTCTTAAAACATGTACGATGAATTATAATCATTTCAATAAAAAAAATGTATGTTTGTGTGTGAAAATGATTGGGTCCGGCGGACTGACGGCCCTGCAGC
>CM055280.1:36442634-36502370 GCA_029237695.1 Conchocele bisecta
ACGGCCCTGCAGCACGTGACGTATATTACACAAGGTGACATTATTCCTTTCAGTGCAACTGATGCAACAGCCACAGATAACGGAGTTCTGACATTGACCGTGACCGTGAACGGAATGCCGACCTTCAGTGCGACCCCCAACTGCCTGAACATAGCAGACGCCACGGGTTCAGGTTTGTTTCTGTCTGTGCACACAGGCCACTCAGCTCGATATACTATACAGTAGAACCTCTCTAAACCCGACACGCAGACATTCTGTGTATCCTTAATGGTATGGATTTCATTGGTGTATATTTATGATGATCATGTCTGTTCTAGTTCGCAAAGTACAGCCGTATACCTTGGCATAGTCATACGTCTGATTTACAGTGGAACATCTCTAAACCGGACATCCTGGGGACATCACAGGGTGTCCGGTTTAGAGAAGTTCCAATGTACAGTACAGTACAGTACAGTACAGTACAGTACAGTACAGTACAGTACAGTACAGTACAGTGCAGTGCAGTGCAGTGCAGTGCAGTGCACTGCAATGCATTGCAATGCAATAGAATACATAATACAATGCAATGCAATGCAATGCAATGCAATGTAATACAATACAATACAATACAATGCAGTACAATACAATACAGTGCACTGCACTGCACTGCACTGCAATGCAATGCAATGCAATGCAATGCAATACAATACAATACAATACAATACAATGCAATGCAATGGATACAATACAATATAAGACAAGACAATATATCTGAGTTGTGTAGTGTACAAGAAAAGGCAAGACATGACAAGATGCGATAAAGAAGTGAAGACAGTTGTAACAACTCGTTCCACGCAAATCACTGGTGCTGTACTCCAAACTAGCATAAACTGTTTCACGTAGAAGTAGGCGCCGGGTTCCTGACGAATTCCCATTCAGTTATATACAGTATATACAGCATAAACACATTTCATCTAGTAACAGGCAATTTGTGCCGGTTGCTGGACGAAAACTGGGTTTATTCGAAAGTTCAAAGTATAGCTGAGTTGCATCGCGTCAGGAAACCGGTGTATTTTTATACCCCCGGCAGAATTGTTGAGGGGTGGATAGTTTTCGTAATGCCATCCGTCCTTCCGTCCGTTTGTCCGTTCGTCCACATTAAACATTTTTGATACCCATTATCTCTGTAACGGTAAGTCGGATTGACTTCAAACTTCATATACGTGCTTATCATATTCCATATTTTCATTCCATACTACATACATGCGGCCTTCATGTCTGAGGTCAAGGTTAAATTACTTAGAAATTTGCATAAATTTGGGTTAAATATTTACGTTAATATTTTTATTTGTCGGTATAATCGGCGGCCGGGGGTATACGTGAGCCCCTGCTCACTTTCTCTAGTTGTTACATGAAACACTTTTCGACTGTTGTTCATCGACGACTGTTATCCACATGTTCAAGAGGTAGAACAATGTACCGATGGATAAAGCGTTTCAGAGATTGTAACATGGTTAAACAATCTTAATCATGTTTAGAAACCAGCAGAAAGTCAGGGAAATAACACTTGTCATGAAGCAAAAATAATCACCTCTAAAGGCCTATTATTAGAGGCCTTTATTGGTGATTTCTTATTTTCATGACAACTTGTATTGCTCTGACTTTCTGTTGTTTTCTAAACATAATTATATTTTTAGCCATGGTACCGTCTCTGCCACGCTTTATCCGTCTGTAGAACAATACAGGTATCTCGTTACATATCGCAAGCGAAATTAAAATTAATTCCTTAAACCTGGGTTTGCTATTTTAAACGATTATTAATAGTCGTTGACTATTATTGATTTCACAGTTTACATGTAATAATTCATTGTTATCACATGAACAAAATGTTATTCCGTGTTGTAACCCATTTCATAAATGTGATATGACACACGTGTAATAACACCTGCAGCGAATTTCATTGGCTGGCTGCGTCACCCTTATTACGTATTCGTACCATGCACTAACGTTATGCCAAACAAACAAAACGAAAACATCCCAAATGACGTCCCTAATGGTGCGACAAAGCAATTAGGTTTTGACGTTGATGTCATCCTATTTTAAACGGCATTAGAAGCGTTGGTGACACAATAACATCACTCACATCACTACACGGGAATATATAGTATGGCATATCTAAAAATATATGCGTATATGCTTATCTCGACCGATAAAAATAGTTATAATACAGTATTATAACTATTTTTCTCGGTCGAGATTTTCAACTTAATGCGAACATAGTCAAATGGCGCTATCTCACTGAAACATATTAGATATCTCACAAGTTGTCTGCTCTTTGGGGCGTGAAGTCATGTGATAAACAGACTATTAACTCATTTCCATCTGCTATGGAATTTATGAAACCCGTCAGTAATTTTATGCATCTTGCAAGAGGCTCGGCGCATAAATAGTGCATTACTCATTTCATAAATCTCATATCAAATATAAACTCGTTTGAGATCCTCGGGAGCTCGATCTCGAGACCAGCTTAAACAACTTAATTATCGAAATGTTGAGCGCTCGACTACATGTAGTTCTGGCAGCCCCACGTTGGGTGCAACAAATATGTAACGTATTTTACATTTTTGCTTGTCAAGCTAGCTCAATACACGAGACTAGCCAGGTTTCTGAGTCAATTTCCAATATTGTTTTCTCCTGCAGCTACTTCAGCTCCTTTCCCCCGATTATTATTAGTATTACTCCATTGTTTGTTACAGGAACAACACTGTACACGTATACCATAGCTGACCCTGAGAGTGCCGCTGTCACCACAACCATAGCAAGTAAGTACAACTTAGAGCGTACAACAATCATAACCATCATGTATAATTTTGAATGTAGGGAAAGATGTACTTCCAAGTTAGTAATCTCGAAATTAGAAATTATAATTGACCATTTATTGATTTCAAAATATTCTGACATATGATCGCTTACAACTTTAAAAACTTATATTGCCCATTGTGTTGTACACTTATCATACATACTTACATTACTTTTGTTTGCTGCACACATTAAATATAAACTGTATTGTGCATTGCATTTCATTATTTGAAACGTAGTATGTAACGATAACGGTATTATTTATTTGGCACAATCGTTTGTTTAAGTAAACTATGATGTAGACACTTGACATATGTACATGTATGTAGATTACTAATATACCGGCCCGGCAATCGAATATAGTTGAACAGCTCCCAACCGGATGCTCAGCGGGATGGGTCTCGTGATGGGTTCTCTGTATGGTATATTGTATTATACGCCTTCTTGAACATTGCGTCACAAATAGAATACCACGTTGAAAGTCGTTTGATTGGGTTCGGTTCGAAAACTGTAGGAATTCCTTAACATTTCCCAGTATCACGTTAAAAACCTGATATTGAAAGACACAATCCTATTCTCTTATCCTTGTTCGTGTACTGTGAGACCTTTCCAAACCGGACACCCTGGGATGTCCTCATGGTGTCCGGCTTAGAGAGGTTTCACTGTAAATCAGACATTTGATCATTCTGAGCTATAGTTGTGTGCTATGCCATGACCAACAGGCATTATCACCCGAAATAAATTACCAAGAAACTCATCAGAAATAAGATCACAGGTGATTTATTGCTGTCCGGTTTAGAGATATTCCACTGTATTTATAATCCAGGCGGCGACGGGAGCAACTATTTCACGTCTCCGATCACCTCCGGTAACCTGGTAACGTTGAAGGCGATGGCCAAAGCCACCGACGATTTGTTCGTGTTGGTAATCCAAGCCGTAGACGCTGGTACCCCGCCATCTACTGCTAGCACCACTGTAGCCGTGCCGGTGTTGGACGCGGGAACTGGCACGGGCACCTGTTCCGGAGGAGCCGCTGCCATGGGCGGCAGTGTCATAACAACTTTGACCATTCTCATCGCGTATTATTTGTAAACAATGCTCGCACGTTAGACTGTTCCCACTGAATGTGACACGTCATGAGATAAATGGTGTATTGTGTTCTTGAATAGCATATTTCCAGTAGCCTATTTCACCAAAATTGCTGCGAAGTATACGGATAAAATTACTAATTTTTATTATACAGAATTTATTACATTTTCACAGCCATTTTGGCTGTGATAATGTAATAGATTCGGTATAATAATTATGCATATTTTTAATCATCAAATATATGCAGTCGTTAGTTCTATATGAAATAATGCATTTCGGGAAAAATAAATGATTATTCCCTCAATGAATACTTAACTAGATAAGTAGGCTTAGCACATTTGGTGAAATCGCCGTTTAGTACATGACCTTATTGTTCATGGGGCGTAAACCGTTAATCGCTCATACAAACTGCAAGCTGCGTAGCCTGATCAGGACTACAGGCATTCGGCGTGTTCGGCTTTCATCGGTATAACTCTATATATATGAACAAGACTTCTAACTTTGCTCGGACACGACCTCGTATCATAACAAATTCCGGAATTTTATTAACGCTAATGTGAATATTTTTGCAGAAAGTACACCTGTTCATTTGATAGGTATTGTTATCTTGCTGAAATAGCATAGTTAGAACATAATTATGCAAATAATATAGAATTACAGCTGCTTTTCCTAGGTCGGACACAACCTTGTATCATAACAAATGAAACAATGTGTTTACGGCTCTAACGTCAATATTGTAGTGGTAAGTTCATATGATCATTTGAGAATTATCGTTATCCTGTAGAAATACATAGAATGCATATCAAATTTTAAACATATTATTTTGTTATGATACGAGGTCGTGTCCGAGCAAAGTTAGAAGCCTTGTTCATATATATAGAGTTATATCGATGAAAGACGAAACACGCCGAATGCCTGTGATCAGGACCTATACTGATCGTTTGGTAAAATAATCGTGGCACATGTGATAGTAAGGACACATTAAATCCATACCGTGATGCATGCGTTTAGTAGCTGGTCAGGAACTACGCTGATTAACACTTTCACCCCAAGTAACTGTTAATTTTGCAACCAATCCAACTGTCACAAAATGATTTTCAGACTAGTCCATTTATGAAAAGGGGGTATTTTTGTTCTCAAAAATATGAAAATTGCTCGCAAATGGTGCAGATCCTGATGAGATGGCTCGTCACGAGCCGGCTCATATGGATCTACACTTTTTGCCAATACAGGCCTGTGGTGTTGGAAGGGTTAAGCAAGAAAAATACACCCTTTTTTCGTCGCGAGTCACCGATGACCCATTGTGAGGTGGCACATGAAACTGTCAATTAAAAAGTTCTACTCGATCGCATTAGAAACGTAAGTTGTGAATCAAATTGTCTCTCGGCAGAAATGGAGACTGGAGAATGGGGAGTATGGCATTTGTGGTCAGTATAGCTTCTGATATGTGACTATGACTGGATAAACTATCCTATCTCGCTATAGCCAGTCTAGTCTAACACGTTGTCTAGTCACAAAATGCTAACCAATCACACACATCGCCGTTTTTAAATGCGGTCCTGTGTAAGATAACAGACACAATACATATTCTTTATTTCCAAAACATTTTACAGACATTTGCCATTTTTTCCCGTGTCACTATCAACCGAAACATGTCTTGTGAAGTATTGTCGATATTTCATTAATGCATATATGACGTCATATTGGTAAGAGCATTGTTACGTCTGCAAGACATTCTGGCTCTTGAATGCATTTTGTGTGCATCAATGTTATGAATCGTAGTCTCAATGTAATTGTAACCATTTACGTCAATGGGCAGTAAATGTAACAGCCTATCTTAATTGAGACGACTGGAAAACATAGGGGACATTGATTTTTTTGTATTAATTCGTTCCCACGAAATAACAATTCGTTCCCCCAATTTAACAATTCGTTCCCTCGAATGGACAATTCGTTCCCACGATATAACAATTCGTTCCCTCAAATTAACAATTCGTTCTCACGAAATGACAATTCGTTCCATCAATTTAACAATTCGTTCCCTCGAATTAACAATTCGTTCCCACAATATAACTATTCGTTCTCACGAATTAACAATTCGTTCCCGTGTGAACGAATTGTTATTTCGTGGGAACGAATTGTTAAATTGAGGGAACGAATTGTTATTTCGTGGAAACGAATTGTTAATTCGTGTGAACGAATTGTTAAAATTGTTATTTCGTTGGAACGAATTCATAATAAAAACTAATTCTATGTCCACTGCGGGGGCTCCGTAAAAACATGCATATTCCGTGAGATGAGTTTCACACATCGTATATGATGTACTATTAGCTTTAGCAATATGACATTGACAGAAATGAAATATTGGCATGGATGTGAGTGGAATGGATAGACGGAAATCAGTTATCGGTGGAATGAGGTTATGCTTGATTTAATAAACTACAATATCTACAAGTGCGTGTATACATATTACCTGAAACACAACGTTTATATATTATAAAGTATTGTATTGGTAATAGATAAACGTTTCAGGATTTGTATTTACACACGGTTTGGTCAGATTGTAAGTGTAAGTCTCGACATTGTAGTGTATACAATACATGTATTCCTCTATAATAAGATGAGAAAGAGATAAAGTGAATATATACAATCGCATACCTTATTATATAATGTACCTATTTTATTTATATTTTGGGTATTTTTTTGAAGCGCATATACATTGCGAATGATTTACGTTTTTAATAAAAACAAAGGTTAATTGATTTGTATGTGGATATACGCTACTCGTTCCGCCGCGCAACGATATTAAAGTCGCGCAATATCGCATGCTGCGGAACTCGTGCATATATCCACTTACACATAAACTAACCTACAATTATCCACCGCAATCTGCAACTAAGATAAACGAGATAAATATAAAAAACACAAATAACAGTCTCTACATTTAGGAAATATTGTGTGATATTGGAAAGTCATGAATGGCATAATTATGTTGTACTCATTCCACCGACATTTGAATGAAAGTCTTGTATTGCAAGTCGAGCATATGCTACCGGTTCCTGGGGGCGGCAAACGCTAATACATGTATAGGGTAGCTAATGTGTAACCTATGTAATATGATACTATCCCTATTGTGTGGCCCTTCAATGATTCGTCAGAGATATGAAGATACGGTGTCATCTGTGTGCCATATTGGAGAATTGTCCTTCTGCGGTATAACAATTGGTTGTTTTAACGCCACACGTCTATTCCGATGTGTGACATTATGAAGATACCGTATCGAAATATCATACACTGACGTTGAAAGTCAGGAACACACTATACAGAAATGTTGCATTGTGTGCCCAGATTTTATCATCTTTATCACATCTCGTTCAAAAAAAGGTCGTATTTTATTCCGATTTCTTTGTCTGAAAATGTTAAACGAGCCAACCTGAAGGAAACACGCATTATGGTTTATTTTTTAACCGATTTGAATGCAATAAAGAAACAACAACAAAAACACAACAAATCCGCAGTCTGGTGACATATAACCAAATCTCAATATTTGCAATGTTTATACTCGCTCTATAAACAAATGTTTGGTAAGTAATAATGGTTATTACTCAAATATATGGTGGTCAATTAATACAAAAAACAATACGAACTTAATACACTGAACGAATGCCTAGACAATGATTAGCGGTACAACGTCTACCAAGGTATATGGAAATGTTGAGGTAACATGTTGCCATTGTAAGCATGTTGCACATACCTGAATAACGTGGATAACAAAGAGAGAATATATTGTGTGTCACATATCTGGGGGACAATAAACCGAGTGTGCCTGGGCATGCTCATTGGGCGTTTTTCATTGTAACTCGCGGGTAGCAACTCGAATAACACGAGTACCAATGGAACAAGCAGAGTACCAACTCCAGTTAAAGAACTTGACCTTTGAACGTTACTTGAGTAACTCGATTCGAACCCTGCCATGTGGTGGGTTACTAGAGTTCCAACTCGAGTTGGACTCGAACAGCGACTCTGCTTGTTCCAGTGCTACTCGGGTTACCCGAGTTTAACATGGGAGTTGCAACGAAAAACGGGCCCTGATGTTCGGTACGTGTATGGTGGGCTGTGACCGTGGAATAGGTATGCATTTTTCAGACTTGACAATATATATATCTATATATAGTTTTATGTTCTAATATAATATGTTAATCTATGTGATACTACCAATCGCAGACCGTTTATTGTTTTTAGATAAACGCATTAAATGTTCATAGTGATTGTAGTTATATTTATACAATGTATGTTTGAATGAAAATAACATGTGGAATAACGCTATGGAATAAAGAACTCGTGTGCACATTTGTTCGTGTTTACAAATTCGGCAAGCCTCGATTGCTAACGTGAAGAAATGTACACACTCATGGGAGATAACTTTGATATATACTACACACTATGGGTATATTCTATATTTACTGTGAAATCCCTCCCAGAAATACATGTAAATGTGTCACGGTAACCACATTTGGCCGTATGGCGCTTTGATTTGACCAGTATCTATCGTCGACGGTTACAATGTACGTATGAAAACACGGAAAATTATTTCATATAGAACTAAAGACTGCATATATTTGATGATTAAAAGTATGCAGACTGATTATTATAGTGAATTTATTACATTATCACAGCCAAAATAGCTGTGATAATATAATAAATTCACTATAATAAAATTAATAAATGTATCCTTAAATTGAAAATTTCTCCCTCAATGTGTACTTAGCAAGATAAGTATACTTTGCAATTTTTGTGAAATATGCTACTGGTATTCTATTTATCATATTCAGCCAATACAAAGCGCTTTACCTCATACTCAATGTGTGTGACAAAACAACAGAACAAGATACCCAAACGAGACGAATGAACCAAAGTTAACCAGAATCTAAAGCATGATATCATGATACGTACATTGCAACTAACTTCAGTTTGTGGTACCCTTATTTAAAACTTCGGAATCTTCGCCATCCCTTTTTTACTGTATATACTATTCTTGTTCTTGTCTATTCACGGTCTTGTAAGAATTAATAAATTTAGATTAAAACACTTGCTTTATTGTTTCTTAGTTTATGGTGTGTATGCGAAGTACAGACAATGACACAAAGGCCTTGTAATCCGTACAGTTTGCCTGGTTTGACCCTCAGGTACGTTTTTATCTTTGGCTCTTTTGTTACCTGTGAGTTGAATTGGGTTATTGCCCATTATAAAAGTAGTAAGATAATTACTGATCCTACTGCTTTTGGGAGGGGGGCAAGTGAGTCTGGTATGCCGCGGACCTGGCATCAGATCAGGATTATTCTGATTTCAGGGCTGGATATATAGTTATTTAATTGTAAATATTCAGTTCTGATTTTGGGAGTCCCCCCCCCCTCCCCCATTTGTACATGTACATGTACTTGAACATGTACATGTACTTGTACAGGTAATATATGGGATTTAGTACTAAACCCATTGACCCGGCCTTAAATGTTCCATACCTTATCAAGTCGATCACTTTTCGTCCTCATGTACAGACGATGATCCACGATTTGCATGGGCACACACGTATCAGCCGATTTCACAAAAAAAATGTCATATGCATGTAGTACTAGCGACTGTTTATATTTGATGATTAACAATTATACATAACTATTATATCGTCTTTATTACATTATCACAGCCATTTTTTCGGCTAGAAAATTTTATTTAATAAAATTTATGCATATTTGAAAAGTTATCCCTCAAATTATACTTATCAAAGTAAGTATACTTAGCAATTTTGAAGAAATCGCATATATATTTAATTATATACATGGTCACGCCCTCTCAAAGAAATCGACTGTCTGTTTCATGAAACCTGCCAAATTTTACGGATATTAACAATGGAAAAATTATAATTGTTTTATAATATTACATTTTGGCAAAATGTATTAATGAGCCTTTTTTTATTTCGTCGAATTTGACAACAACAACACCAATGGCTGAAAATGTTGAAAACTCGCCCACTCCAAAGTAAGTATTATTTGATATTTTCCTTAATATGCAACGGAAAAAAGTTTCAGTACTTGTTGTTGGTGTTGTTGTTGCAGCCACGTGATCATACACCTTGCCCTAAGTAACTGGAACGGATTTTGACATGTTAATTTTCCAACCAATTCAACCGTCAAAAATATGAACTTACTTTTAAAAGTGCAGATGATGATGAGACGGCTCTTTACGAGCCGGCTTGCCTGGATCTGCACTGTTGGCATAAACCGCTATAGCGGGCTTTCGGATTCAAAGGGTTAATGTCTCGCGTCGAAAAAATGTACCGGTTTGCTGACTATAGTCTGTTTCACGAAAGCTGCCCAAATTTTACGACTATATAGACAATTCAAAAACAATATTATTTTCGATAATATTAAATTAAAGGAAAATTTAAAAATGAGCCTTCTTTTTATTTCGTGAAATTCGGTGAAATATTGATTTTATTACGAAAAATTGATTTGTCTATGGGAATTTAACATGGGGGAAAAAGTGGTAAGGAAGTGTGGGAGGAGTCAACATTTACTCCGAAACCTGACTAGATAGCTTGTATATGATCTAACTAAGAAAACAAAAGTTAAATTTTAAAAATCGGTCCAGTATTTCTAAAATTCAAAAAAATTTCCCCATGTTAACTCCGTGAAGATGTCTATGGGGATTTAACATGGGGAAATTGTTTTTTCGCAATAAAATCAATATTTGACAAAATTTCACGAAATAAAAAGAAGGCTCATTCTTAAATTTTTCTTTAATTTAATATTATCGAAAAAAATATTGTTTTTCAATTGTTTATATGGCCGTAAAATTTGGGCAGCTTTCGTGAAACAGACACTAGGTGCCACTCAGCTCTTCCTAGTTATCTCATAAACGCATCATTCGATTAGCAACCGGCGCAATTTATTGCACCGGTTAACTGATGTGTTTATGCAGTATCTTCTGCATGTAGTTGAATCGGAATTCGTCAGAAATCCGGCGCCTATTTCGACGGCGACATATACTAGAGGACACTCATACTACAGACATATATTGCGGTGTCTACAAATAATGAAGATGCAGGCAAGTCGGCCCGGGACGAGACGTCTCATTAACATACGCACCTTTTGTAATGCAGGTCCTTTATATACGCCAGTTTGAAAAAAAATCGCGATGTATTATGTATTAACCTTGTACGGGCGGGCACACAGCTTGTCCACGAAATAACTAATGTTCTACTTGTCTTATCGTAACCAAATTCGGCTTACATATTTATCACGGCAAGACGAAGAAGCATATTCATTTTCAAACATGTCCGATGACTTATCTCCCCTTGGCGGCCATTTTTAATGTTCGCACTCTGTATCCTTGTCCACGCAATAACTCAAGTTCTACTTGACTGACCGAAACCAATGTTTAGCATGGCAAGACGGAAAAGCTTATTGCTTTTCAAACATTTCAGATGACTTATCTCCTGTTGACGGCCATTTTTAATTTTCGCACTATGTATCCTCTACTCAATAACTCCAAGTTCTACTTGACCGATCGTAACCAAATTCAGTATACATGTGTAATACGGCAAGACGAAGAAACCTAACAGTATTGGTTTCAACATTTTCCGGTGACTTACTCTCCTTGGCGGCCATTTTTAATTTTCGCACTTGTATCCTTGTCCACGCAATAACTTATACTAGTAAGTTATGCTTGGCGGATCGTAACAAAATTCGGCATACATGTTTATCACGGCAAGATAAAGAGCCCTATTAGTTTTCAGTGACTGATCTCCCCTTGTTGACTGGCCTTGTATCGACGGGTGTATATTGTGACCTTCGGCACGCTTGTTATAAATGAACTAGTCGGAAAATCAATTTGTGTGATTGGATTGGTCGTTAAGTTAACATATAATCCATTACAGTTATTTAGGGTTGAAAGAGTCACATTTCGACGTCATTTGCAGAAAATATTGTAACATATTTTCATGAGATATCGCACATCTTCTGCACAGGTTGAAGTACCGGACCGAGGTCTGTAAATACATTAAATATGCCTAAAAGCATCAATAAATGAAGAAAAAAAAAATTACCCCCTCCATATAATTCATTATACCAAGGTTAATAACTTTTTAAATAGGACGAACCCGGACGGCCTCGAAACAACGGACTCGAAACAACGGACAACGTCAACCGAGTTATATCATTGTCGGTATGAATTATATGGAGGGGGTAAAAAATCAAAACAAAAAATCTTCATTTATTGATGCTTTTAGGCATATTTAATGTATTTATAGACCTGGGTCCGTAACTTCAACCTGTGATCTTCTGATGTACAAAATCACATGGTTTGTCTCATGTAGGTGCTCGGCTTTTGGATTAGCTCCCCTGTCATAATCTTCGTATCGACGAATTCCGTCGAGTGTCAACACAGGTGTAGGGTCAATATGGCATGTTGGTTTTCATTGTTTTTATTGCAAATATGTAAAACATAATTTGACATCAATAATAATATTAGTTCTTAAACTTAATATTAAATAATATAATAAATGTATACATTTATTGTTATACAACAACATAATAAAAGTGAAGGTTATTGTACCCTTGTGGCCCCATGTAAAGTATACGGACATCTAATCAACACTCCTACAAATTAAACGATAGCGGCTACTTACGCCAATGAACCATGATGTATTAGTTCAATAAGTCTTTATGCACATGTTGCCAGAAAAGAACTGCCACGCTGGCGACACGGGTTCGATTCAGGGTTCAGTTCCAGGGCGTTAGTATGTCTGAGATACTTTGTATACTAGTCCTTTCGGATGAGGACTTTAAAATGTGGCCCCGTGTATCACAGTTGAAGGCGAGTATGGGCACATTAAAGAACCAGAGGGGACGATTCTGATAAAAGCTATGCCCCCCCCTGGGGTCTGTTTCCTCTGTATCAACCTCCTTCTTTTCTCCCCTTCTTGGGAGATGACATGCAAGGTAATCGAGCCAGTGCCGTCGTTAAATCCAAGCATTTACATGTTTACCCATGTAGAGGCGTGAGTATGCATGCACTACATCATCTTTTGTCTATTATGACTGACTTCTATGATATCCAAGCTTTCGGATAGGGGTGGGTACCCTGTCGCCTACTTCACCAACATTGCAAAGTATACTTATCTAGCAAAGTATACTTTGAGGGAGAAATTTTCAATTTTAGGATAAAATTATTAATTGTTATTATACTGAATTTAGTACATTATCACAGCCATTTTAGCTGTGATAATGTAATAAATTCAGTATAATAATTCTGCATACTTTTAATCATTAAATATATGCAGTCGTTAGTATAAAATTAAATAAATGATTACTCCCTCAAAGTATACTTTGCTAGAAAAATATACTTTGCAATGTTGGTGAAACAGGCTACAGATATGACTTTTTGGGGTCATTTCTGAGGTTATTTTGAGGTCAACTCCATCTAAAATGACTTTTCAACAACGATTATAAAGATATATATTTTTCTCCATGACTGACATCGAAAAATGAGTTTATTCGGTAGGTATATGTCTCTGGAGTTAGAAATGCGAGGGAATTGAAACATTTGCATTTGTGAAATTCAAGATGGCCGCTAATTGGGCTATCAATGAAGACAATACACTGTTACACTTCATATGCTTTGTGATATATAAGTCATTGCAACAGTTGTGCTGTTTGTGATACAAGTCATTGCAACAGTTGTGCTGTTTGTGATATACAAGTCATTGCAACAGTTGTGCGTTTGTGATATACAAGTCATTGCAACAGTTGTGCTGTTTGTGATATACAAGTCATTGCAACAGTTGTGCTGGCTATAATTACATTTTCTAACGAAACAACCATTTATATAATATTTATGCCGTCTACATATAAACTTAGTTTTAGTGACAATTTATTTGAAACATTTACTAGAACATAGATGTCAAGGTCATTGGATGATCGAGACAAATTGTCTCCCCTGTGATTGTATGCATCGAGTCTAGCCCAAAAGGTAAAGCGTTGTGGCAAGTACACCTAGGCCCGACAGGCATGTTTTAACATACTTAAATCTAAGTAGCACGGTTAGCGTTGAGGATATAATCTTTATCGCGTCACATATATTCTTTCGACATCCATGTGTTCATATTCAGGATATTTATCTAACATATTTAATACAGACTCGTAATTCAATTTCAACCTAAATCCAATATGGCTGCCATAAATTAGAAAGAAAATATTAAAATGTTCATAGTTTGGCAACCGTTGAGGAAACATTTAGTTTTGATGAAAGTCATATGTTTCCAATATCAAACCCGTAACTATAGCCATATAAACCATACCAACTGTATTTAATACATTTAACAGGGGCACACACAAACATAATTTACAAAACGTCATAACCTAGTAAAATGTGAAAATAGAAGTTTCTGAGTATGTAAAGTTTGTGTCGCGCTCGCTTACGGACAGTGCGATATTGGCGCATGTACGTATGTGTGTACGTACGTACGTACGTGCGTCCAGATTAAGCTTTTTGATTATATTCTGTCTTCTATTGCTACCAAAACCTATACCATTATTTATAAACTTCTTACCCAGTTTATATTTGTGAATAAATGTTCTGGCAAATTGGATATTAGTGAGAAAAAAATGTATGGTCCGTTATTATCCAGCGACAAAAATGCGTCCTATGCTCGTTTAGTGTTTCGTGTTGTCCTGTTGTGACTTTTGCTTTCATGAGCGCGTAATACGCAAACCATGCTTAAGCATTTAAATAGCTATAGTCTACTTTGATTAGTGCCAGCAGTTTTATTCCCTGAATGGTACCATCATATCCGGAATCATAGTGCCATGATCTTCTTAATACTACGTATGGAGTGAAGGTTTCATTCCATGGGGGATATCTTCAGTCATGTATTCATATATAGACATAGCCATGTATGTTATAACGTTCTTATAATATGTATGGGTGTGAGTTTCTCATATAGACGTATCTAACACACACATCACGGTTGGATTTGCTGAACACATATTGGTATCTATTATACTCAATTTGGCTGAATGCTTTTGTGACTTTTTGAAAATATTACTTGGAAAACTGCACCAAAGTGACATATCATTTTTGATTTAAATACTGTATACAATTGCATGAATAACAATATCAGTGTGTACGTTAGGACTTACGGATAGTAGATGAAAATGCATTTTGAAATGGTACACCAAAACAATCATGTATCATGAAATACTGATCGATTAGTAATGCTGTTTTCTTGTGGTGTATTGGGAACATTTTTATGTTTGTGTATTCCATAATATTATTATAATATTGTGTTTATTACGTAGTATATATCAGTGTGTTCTTTATGTGAACATACACCGCTAATCGTGGAGTGCACACCTGTCCCGCACTGAATACTCTTCGATTACTTCAATAAACATGGTATGTTACTATAGTGTAATGTCTGAGGTCTTGATTGTTTCATACAGTTATGTATCTGGATTTACGTTAGCTTCCTCCATCTGACATTCGGCAAATATCCAATTGCAATATTGAATGAGTGCATGTGCACATATCTTTATTTTTATCCGGTGTTGACACTGAAATCATTGCATTGTGTCAAATATGTAGCTGTTTTAATACCATAAACGATCTGAATAGAAGCATTTTAGAAAAAGAAAGAAAATGTGAAAATATTTGGCGGCCATCTTTAATTATGCTTTTGTGAATTTTGCAACTGTAATATTTAGTTTAATTATCTGAAGTCACTCATATTACATGTGTCGACACTGATGTTTTATAATTGAAGTTTAGATCATTACGATTCGCAAGCATCTTGTCATTTTTATGCCTGAACTTTTGCTGTATTTTACTCATAATGCTAGCACAACATATGTAAACAGAATCCAGATACGTATTGCCTTGTTAATTAATGGTGTGACAGTTAACATTTTTTCAATGATATTTTTATCAGGTATTTTATCATTCGGGTCACGTGCGTCTGACATCTTGGAATATTTGTTCACATACAACTGCTTGAAAATATAATATATCCATCTAACTCCTGATATAAATTGTGCCCGGGTAACTATGTATTTACTATAAATATGTGACACATAGGGCTATCATATATTTTCTCAGGTTACGTGTTATATTGGGTGTAATATACGTAAATAGACACATATTTCAAGTTGTATGCTCTCGAGCTTTTGTATCTAGTTAATCATAACATATTCGTCATCCATAGTGCAAATTTAAGGAAATATCTGATTCAGCTGATCCTGTAGAAAACGTTATTTTTGCATGACAGTAAACTACACAACAACGATTTCAGTACATGTATATGCACTTGGTGACTTCTGGTGACGTCATTGAATAAAATACAAGAGTTGTCAGAAGACAACGAAGCTCGCCTGTTGGCAGCCTTCACTCAAACTTGGCACAGTTGTATAAAAAAACATGAATATTATAAAACTTGACCTTGGGTTAAGGGGTGTGCGGTGGACCTTGACATCTAGGTCAGTGGTGGAAGGTGGGTCGTGGATTTGCTATAGCATGATATAACATATTAAGATGAATGCATTTATGAAATATCAATGCGCTCCCTGAAAACAGAAGTAAAACACAATTTAACCCAACGCTAAGTTTATGAACGTACTAAGTTGGTGATTTTCTACAGCATGATAGCTATTCACATGAGGAATGCATGTATGAATGTGCTAAGTTTGTGACATTGACCTTGGGGAAAGGGGTCAGGCGTTCCATCAAAGGAAACAGATGTTAAAAGACATTTACCCAAAGTTTATGAATGTGCTAAGTGTGTGACCTTGACCCTGGGGTAAGGGGTGGGGTGGGTCATGGATTTGCTATAGCGCAATAGAGGATCATCAGATGAATGCATGTATGAAATATCAAAGCGTTCCCTGTAAAGAAACAGAAGTTACACAACATTTACCCCAACGTTAAGTTTATAAACATGCTTAAGTTTGTGACCTTGACGTTGGGATACGGGTTGGGTGGTGGGTTGTGGATTTGCTATAGCATGATATAGGGTCATCTGAGGAATGCATGTATGAAATATCAATGCGCTCCCTGAAAACAGAAGTAAAACACAACTTAACCCAACGCTAAGTTTATACTCCTTTGGCGCTCGGCTGAAAATTTCGACCTACCCCTACCCAGAGTAGAACTTTATGAAATATATCTATTCTTACAGGAAATTCATCGTAGAATTCGAATCTGCGTGTTAAAATTGCGAAAACCGCGGCCGAATATGTTTTTTTCGCTGGTTTCTATGGTAACCAATATTTTTTTCCAGAAAATTCAAAATATATATTTAAACATCTACGTGTTGCAAAACAACATATAAAGTTGTATATTTGGTAAACTGTCTTCATTTTACACGCACACATATTTTGGAATCGAACAATAATATTAAAATGCATGTTTGTAGACGGTAACCATGGAAACGTGGGTTTCTAGCCAATCGGGAAGATCAGCGTTTGCAACGGGCTGTACCTTGGTATTTATGAACAATTAACGTCAGTTGTAATGTTATACATTTCGACACACATAATACTGACGAAAACTAACACTTCTATACTTTCAAATGCAATAATAATCACATTATACGTAGTTTGGTTGGTCTAATTATCTAAACTATACGCGAATGCTGAGCAGTGCAAATTATCATATAATTAGAAAAAAATGTAATTGCCGTGTATAATTATAATCGTTGCCCGAATGTCATAATATATAGAGAACCCTCGTACAAAGAAAAATATGTACACATACATGTTCGACTGTCTGTCGACAATTTTAACATTTTCAAGATGGCCGCCAAATCTAACGAACTATTGCTGAGCAGATAAAATAATCATAGAATCGAGAACAAATGTTGTGTATTTGACCGATGCAACGAACGGGATATTATACACACGATCATACGAACGCATGGGACTATACACTGTATGTGCATACATGTTCGACTACCTGTCGATATGTTTTACTTTTTCAAGATGGCCGCCAAATTTAACAAACAAATGCTGAGAAGATCAAATATTCACAAAATCATAAACAGATGGTGTGTACATAACCGATAAATAACTATGCAATGGAACAGGACGACGATCTCAACAGCAGAAATCAGTACACGATACAAACTACATTATTTCGTGTTTCGTTTGCAAGATCTATCCACCTTTAAGTGGGCTCACTTTCATCATCCGAATCCGAATCACCTATTGTAACAGCAGTCGTTCTGTTTGTGCACTCATGTTGGCACCGACAGATGTCAATGTATTGAAGGCCCACGGAATGGCACTGACACTTGCTGCTATTACAGTTGCCATCCTTACAATACAAATGTGTCAGGTCCCTCAAGAATACTGGCGCTGGTGGATTTGCGAAGTAAACTGGCACCAGGATTCCATTTTCATCTTTCTTCCATCCATTTCCGACTGGATCAGGAACCTCAGGATCTGGAATATGGCTTTGGCACCAGACTATTGTCTGAACTCGTGCACGCATTACATGGTGCTTGAATGCATCTTCTGTCGGTGGAAGTTGCGTTGCTGATTTGTCCGTGGATGTAGCGATCGCCAATCGGATTTCATCCATACTGTCATACGGTTTTCCACTTGTCTTATTGTTGAAGCCGCCAAACAGCATCATAGTATACCTTCGCGCGACTGGTAAACATTCATCTATAGATTCTGATAAGCCCACCTTGGACAATTCCCGTAGCTTGTCGGCACTTTTCACCAGTTTGTTGAACGAGGTTCGTTTCCCAACTTTGTATATTGAGCTGTTTGTGTCGCATCCAGTCAAGGCATGCATGGCAGGTAAGCAGGAGCTTACGGTTTGGCCTATCTGTTGGGCAATCGAGTGGATTGGAACAAACATGTTTCTGAAAGCATGCCTCGTTCTATGCCCTGTATGCATATATATTTCTGTGTCCGCGAAACGTGTATAGTAGTAATACAGAAGGATGACGAGCACATCTGTATCGTCAGTACGGATCAGAATACGGCCATGCGTTTGAGCCATATGTGTGGCATGCAGCACCATTCGGGTATCTGCCTCTTCCTGACTCGAAAACAAGTTTAATAAGCATTCCGTACCTTCCTTCGTCACAGACTGTACTTCTCGTCCGTTCCGAAAACCACCGGCAAGTACAATGGATAGCTGCTGTTTCAGATGGCCTGGTGCATTCACAGCTACGTACTCACATACAAAGGCTGCCAACGATGCTTTGTTTTCAGAGTTACTCAGAAAACGGCGGTAATTTGGAACTGTGCGACCGCCACTCACCATATAGGCAGGTACATCGCTGTTGGCCGTGCGACGCTGACGTTCAGCTTCTTTGAGAGAACTGGCTTTATCATACCGGTCAAAGACGACAGTGACCGATGTAATCGACTTGTCCCGGGTAAAATGTGACATGATATGTTTCAAAACGACTGCGCCTAGTTGGTCAAATGTTTTGAAGTGTCCTTCGTTCAGCGACTGCAGCAGTGCCATCGCATCGATGATATATGCCGTGTTGCTGTCAGTATCAGCTTGCTGAACTGGAAACTCGTTGATCTCCTCAACGAAAGATTCAAGTTTCTTCGTCAACTCTGCCTTGTTTGTTTTGCGCATGGTGCCGTCGTCGTGAAATAGGGCAGGTGGAACCGAAGCCAATTCATGTTTCAAGACATCATTCATTTCAATGTCTCTATGATTCGCTACTGCCAGCAGTCGTCTGAACAGAACTTCCGAGTCTAGCATCAGTTTCGATGTTTTGCTTGTAGCAAATGGTTTTCGCATATTCGAGAAGGTCTTAACCTTACTGCGAGGGATTGATTCCCAGAATTTCACAGTACGTTCCTTCGAGATTCTTTCCGATACGAATTTATCAACTGCCTCTTGACTAGCAACTCGGAATTCATTCATCGACTTTTCAATGTCCGCAGACGCAACTTGCCCTGTGGCAATGTTTGCCAGACGTTCTGATACCGTGTTTAAGTCGAACGGATTTTGGTACTGTGTAGTGACTAGATCAACTACCTTATCAACATCTGCTTCATTCCTTTCCTTTCGGCTTTTGCCCAATTCCTCGTGTTGACTAGCACCTTGGTTCTTGGATACAGTCTCTCTGAACTGTCCACAAAATTCACCTAGAATGTGACGAGTTACCAGCCACCGAGTCAATGCTCCCTTTCTACGAGTAAATCCAATGATTCCCCCTGATCCTTTTGCTTCTTTATTTATTGTTTGTTCAAGTGCCTGATCAGTTGGAACTGCATTGAAGGCGTGCCCGGATCGCCGTCTGACAACAAAGCCACCGTTCTCAAGATGTTCATATGCTTGTGGGTTGGTGGTCTTTAGAGCGAGCATATCGGCGATATACACGGGCGTGAACCGTGCGTAGTTTGTTCGTCGTGCCGCCCAAAACCAGTGAACACTCTCCGTTACTGATAACATGTGGAGATCAAAATCGCCGTCTCTTTCTGCTCTCAAAAGCCGTAGTAACAGAAATGCAGCATCAAGGAAGTTCATCCAGTACCTGAATGTTGAACTTTGCGCTTCTCCATGTGTTCGGAACTCGCTTATGAGGTCAAGTGTATCTTGAAATTCGGCCTCTAGGGTTTCTCGAATCTCCTTTGCGGTCTCCACATCCTTTCTCCTTGATTGCATCACGGAGTTTCTCCATGTGATGTCCTATCTGGGGCTGTGGTTCTTTGTCTTTCTCTGTTGTCACCCAATCGATAAAGGCATCAAAGAAGCATCGGCACATTGCGTCTAGGATGACCTTCATGCCCCTTACTCCTCTTGTCAGTTGTGCTCCTGTTAGCATCTGTCTGGCGGACTCTGTCAGTAAGCTGAGAAGGCCTCCATCTCCAAACAGCTTTCCAATGGAAGCGAGAAATGCCATTGTATGATGCATACCCACTAGTCTGAGTGTTACCTTACCTTCCAAACACGCTGGCTTTGTCCACAATATTTCTCTAGCTTTGGAATAGATGGCTAGATCAGCTGTCACTATGATGTGGTTTTGTCCAAGTTCCGCTGCCAGTCGGACAAGCTGATTGAGTGCTGTGAAAATTGTGGAGTTGTCTGACGGCGGTGCGTCTATGAAAGGTAAGTACCTGACGGTCGTTATAGGTACAGAGGCCTTTGTAGTCACTGAATTATATCCTGACCATGCAGGGATATTATCAAGACCAGCCATATATGATCTACAAAGAGCCCAAGACAGGTCGGAAACCACAGCTTTACGGATATGGTAAATTTGGCAGCATTGGCAACTGTGTCTGGAGCTGGACGTGTTGGTGGCTTTTGAAAATATGTTACGCTTGACATGTCGGTGCCATAATCACCTGCGCCGATACTTCTCTCCGAGAGCCGGGGTATCTCAACATCCGATATCTGTCTGTCTTGGTCACACCTCTGATATACAACCATGGCCATGGAATGGGTTGTTTCTTTGCCGTCTAAGGTGTGTTCATTTGTGTCAAAGTTATCAATTGCTGCATGAACTGTTCCCATGTTGTCGTCAGTGTTGGTAGTGTGTATACCGAATGGGACGAAAGGTACACCTTCTTGTGATAGCTGTTGTTTTTCTGCGGATGTTATGAATCGCAAAACTTCTTCATAAGAAACACTGTATCCCAATGTATATAGCGTTCTCACCAACTTGGAACTGCCAAAGTCATGGTATGCCGTTAAAGCTAACCCCAGGTTAATTGGTGTTAGTATGCGCTTGCTTTGTGAAATTACGTTGTGGCATGTTGCTAACACCTGTATATTGTCACGTCTGTGAACTTCATCACCCGTGCCAGTGGCTGTATCGAATGCTTTCGCATTTACTAGCCAGATGATAAAATCGTACAGTGGTCCTGGCACGAGTTGGCTGCAAGCGTCAATGCTTAAATCCTGCAATCGGTACGCTTGTGTAGTGGACTGAATGTCTTTAATGGCTCGCCGAAGGATACCTGCGGCCCCATATAATATCTGCCTGTCTGTGAGATACGCCCCTTGTATGTCTAACTTCGACTCCTTGTATTCGTTGGATTCGTCAAGTTCAGATTTCAATTTAGAAGCTTTGTGAAGTACAGCACCAACTGATACTGCACTGGAACATACAAGATCCGATTGTCCCTTTCTCTGGAAGAACGATATATCTTCACCAAATTGTTTCTCCAGCCGTTGTTTAAGTTGCCATGATTTATATACATTGGCGAGTTCATCTGGAACTCCAGCTCTACCCAGAAATTGTATGTATTTAATATTTAGATCAGATAATGTGACTACTGACTTTGTCTCGGAGAAGATTGTTTGTTTGGTTTCGTTTAAAAGCATCTGAAATGCTTCTTCGTAAAGAACTGGCTCGTCGACCTTGTCTTCATGAGGTACTATAAAACTTACATTGCGTTTGCTGATGTAATGTCCATAACATGAACGGTGATATTTCGCATCATATGCAAATAGGTCACCATATGCCTGCATGCGGGAAATGACAACTTGATCATTTCTCAACGTGGCGGCATTCACTGTTTTCTGCCTTGTTGATTCGCCTGTCCCAGTGCTTACACCAGATAATGGCTCTTTTCTGTTACCAATTTTCTTGGCACTGCCACAAATGAAACAGTTCTCTCTGATATTAAAACCCGATTGGTTGTCTCTGGTCGACCTTCGAAGCTCTGGTGACATCGGCGATTCGCTTCTGCTTGACGAGACATCATCACTTTTAGGCGCTGTGTCACTGCTGTAAAATTTGTTTGTGTATGTAGCCCGACACACCCTATGATACCGTACGTTTACCTGATGTGAAAGTATATCCTGGCGATGCGGCCTTAATAAGTCATTTACTCGATCATGTTTAGCCTCCGCTATGTCTAACAATGTCTCTAACCTGTTACTGTTGGATTTTGCACGATATCCTTGTGTGACGCCTCTGGAATAGACTTTAGACATATTATGCATATGCTTCTATCCAGTTTCAAGCGTTTTGCCTCTGGTTCACCTAAATCCATAATTGATTTGGAAGATGCGTACACACCAAACTTAATTCGGTTCTCGTTCGATGCTTATGTACAACAACACGTCGGTTTGATATACCCGTAATTTGTCGTAATAATTGGGGCGATATTACTCTGTGTCTTTGCAGACTGAGCAGTGGACGATCAGCATCCGTTACCACATATATTAACACCGCCGTGATTTATATATGAAAGTGCAAATACGAATCATGCATTCAGGCGGCCTGTTAATTAATGTTTCATTTAAAGAGTAGAAAAATCACAGCGGTGTTACTTAAAGTTACATACAAAGAGCAAAAAATCACGGCGGTGCTGAATATAGTGACATTTAAAGAGCCCGAAGGGAGGTAACAATCACTTGTACGCAGATTATGTGCTATTTGTGTTCGGAACATCTCAAATCCAAAATGTTAAGAGTTTGTAGATGGACAAACGAACGGACGGGTGAAAGACTGCTCGGAAATAAGAGGCAAAAACTATAAACAATGTATCAATGTACTATTCGACATAGTTTGGACCCCACCCACCCACACACAGAGACACGACGGGGATTGGTCCATGTGAGTGGTTGCTATGGTTACATGATCGTTTTACGGACAACATTTATATACTAGTATAATATTAAATTATATTCTTATGTGTACGTAGTAATTTCATCGATATTAACCTAATAATACCAGTGTCATAATACAAACAAATACGTGCATGCATGTATTGAATTTTTCAATAAAATGTGGTTACCTTGGCAACATCCAAAAATACGTATTTCGCCAAGGTTTACTGAAATTCAACACATGGGTTCGTATTCTATGATGATTTTTACATACTAGTACCTTCATTACACCAACTTGTATGATGGAGATTTGTCTGCACGAAAATAAATGTTGAAAATACTACTTTCAAATACGGCGAGACTGACTTAGTTACCATGGTAACAGAAATATACGTTTGAATGATAGAATATTTAGGTAAATATGAACATTTACACCATGTTTGTAAAATATATTGACTAAATCATATTTAAGCAAGTATAAAGGCTGAAAATCGTAGGCTAAATAAGAAAGTTATTTTCGGATGAAAAACGCAGTTGCCATGGAAATCAGCAAAAAAACAATATTCGGCCGCGGTTTCGCAATTTTAACATGCAGATTCGATTTCTACGATGAATTTCCTATAAGAATATGTATGTTACATAAAGTTCTACTCTGGGTAGGGGTAACTCCTTAAATAAGCGTCGTACAGAGGCCCGTCTAATACAGTATTATGAACGTACTAAGTTGGTGATTTTCTACAGCATGATAGCTATTCGCATGAGGAATGCATGTATGAATGTGCTAAGTTTGTGACCTTGACCTTGGGGAAAGGGGTCAGGCGTTCCATCAAAGGAAACAGATGTTAAAAGACATTTACCCAAACGTTAAGTTTATGAATGTGCTAAGTGTGTGACCTTGACCCTGGGGTAAGGGGTGGGGTGGGTCATGTATTTGCTATAGCGCAATAGAGGATCATCAGATGAATGCATGTATGAAATATCAAAGCGTTCCCTGTAAAGAAACAGAAGTTACACAACATTTACCCCAACGTTAAGTTTATAAACATGCTTAAGTTTGTGACCTTGACGTTGGGATACGGGTTGGGTGGTGGGTTGTGGATTTGCTACAGCATGATATAGGGTCATCTGAGGAATGCATGTATGAAATATCAAGGCGTTCCATGAAAGGAAACAGATGTTATAAGACATTTACCCCAACGTTAAGTTTATGAATGTGCTAAGTTTGTGACCTTGACCTTGGGGTAAAGGGTGGGCGGTGGGTCATGGATTTGCGATAGCACGATAGGGTATCATCCGATGAATGCATATGTATAAAATATCAAGGGTTCCATGAAAGGAAACAGATGTGACAAGACATTTACCCCAATGTTAAGTTTATGAATGTGCTAAGTTTGTGACCTTGACCTTGTGATAAGGGATGGACGGTAGGTTATGGATTTGCTATAGCACGATAGAGTATCATCAGATGAATGCATGTATGAAATATGAAGGCGTTCCCTGTAAATAAACAGAAGTTAGACAACATTTACCCCAACGTTAAGTTTATAAACATGCTTAAGTTTGTGACCTTGACGTTGGGGTATGGGTTGGGTGATGGGTTGTGGATTTGCTACAGCATGATAGAGGGTCATCTGAGGAATGCATGTATGAAATATCACGGCGTTCTATGAAAGGAAACAGATGTTATAAGACATTTACCCCAACTTAAGTTTATGAATGTGCTAAGTTTGTGATCTTGACCTTGGGGTAAAGGGTGGGCGGTGGGTCATGGATTTGCGATAGCACGATAGGGTATCATCCGATGAATGCATATGTATAAAATATCAAGGGTTCCATGAAAGGAAACAGATGTTACAAGACATTTACCCCAATGTTAAGTTTATGAATGTGCTAAGTTTGTGACCTTGACCTTGTGATAAGGGATGGACGGTAGGTCATGGATTTGCTATAGCACGATAGAGTATCATCAGATGAATGCATGTATGAAATATGAAGGCGTTCCCTGTAAATAAACAGAAGTTAGACAACATTTACCCCAACGTTAAGTTTATAAACATGCTTAAGTTTGTGACCTTGACGTTGGGGTATGGGTTGGGTGATGGGTTGTGGATTTGCTACAGCATGATAGAGGGTCATCTGAGGAATGCATGTATGAAATATCACGGCGTTCTATGAAAGGAAACAGATGTTATAAGACATTTACCCCAACTTACGTTTATGAATGTGCTAAGTTTGTGACCTTGACCTTGGGGTAAAGGGTGGGCGGTGGGTCATGGATTTGCGATAGCACGATAGGGTATCATCAGATGAATGCATATGTATGAAATATCAAGGCGTTCCATGAAAGGAAACAGATGTTACAAGACATTTACCCCAACGTTAAGTTTATGAATGTGCTAAGTGTGTGACCTTGACCTTGGGGAAAGGGATGGGCGGTGGGTCATGGATTTTCTATAGCACGATAGAGTATCATCAGATGAATGCATGTATGAAATATGAATGCATTCCCTGTAAAGAAACAGAAGTTAGACAACATTTACCCCAACGTTAAGTTTATGAACATGCTAAGTTTGTGACCTTGCCCTTGGGGTAAGGGTTGGGTGGTGGGTCGTGAATTTGCTACAGCATGATAGAGGGTCATCATATGAATGCATGTATGCAATATGAAGGCGTTTCCTGGGAATAAACAGAAGTTACACAACATTTACCCCAACGTTAAGTTTATGAACATGCTAAGTTTGTGACCTTGACCTTGGGGTAAGGGTTGTGTGGTGGGTCGTGGATTTGCTATAGCACGATAGAGTATTATCAGATGAATGCATGTATGAAATATCAAGGCGTTCCATGAAAGGAAACAGATGTTATAAGAAATTTCCCCCAACGTTGAGTTTATGAATGTGTTAAGTTTGTGACCTTGACGTTGGGGTAAGGGTTGGGTCGTGGGTCATGTATTTGCTACAGCATGATAGAGATTTACCCAACGTTAAGTTTGTGGACGACGCCGACACCGAAGCCGACGCCGACGCCGACGACGCCGGGGGTATACCATAAGCTATTCTGCACTTCGTGCAGGCGAGCTAAAAATGAAATATTTTATATTTTTTAATAACACATATGATGGTTTCTATGAAACATACTTAATAATTATATTTTGGTAATTGTTTAGGTAATGACACAGTTTAACCCCCAGGCCACTAATGTCCACGTGACGTGACGAGACACTGACCATTGAACGATTACCACAACATGGGTTTTCTAACGTCTCAACGGTAGTACTTGATGATAAAACAGAGAAATTCGCAAACAAACTTAATTAAACCCTCTATAGGGATTGGACCGGCCCGCCGGAACACGGTTCGGGGAACACATTGATAGCACAGGTGACATACTCGGACCTAGAACTCAGAATATGGCATATGCAAAGAAAGTTGCCTAACCTAATCGTTTCTATAGACGATACATCGTTATTTATATCCTATAGGAATGGGGAGCTGGACTAACGTTTTGAAATTTACCATTTTCTGGGACATGGATCGGAGTGTTCCACCCATGATTGATATGTCAGTAAGCTATCATTATTTCGCTTAACAATATTATCTACCGTGACGAGTCTTCACTTCCCGTTAGTAAATCTGGCAAATACTTACAGTGACTGAAAAAATGGGGCTTATTTCATTTAGACCAGCTCCTGATTAAATAGTACTGACCTATTTCGACTATTATAATGCTTGTTAGAAGCATGACGGGTGTTCCGTGGATGGTATAGCGAACAGTGCAGATCCTGATCAGGCTGTGCGGATGCAGACTGATATGGATATACACTGGTCGAAAAAAAACATAAGTCCCCCCCCCCCATTTCTCCATAACGAAATGCATGTTAGGGAAACGACTGTTTCTCAGATAAATTTCCGCAGCGTTTTGTCGTTTTAAATGATATCATGTTTAACCACATATTTGCGGAATTTGTCCACGAATGTATAGATGTGAGAGAGAGAGATGGGCATCCGCACAGTCTGGTCAGTGTCTGCACTGGTCGCCATTCCGTCAATCAAACACCTGCCGTGCTTCTAGCAAGCAATGTAGATCGTCATCAAGCTATATATGTGTGTTATTTCACCAGATAGCTACACTGGTCACAATGCCCATAAGACCCATTTCTCCAGTCATATCCAGATACATGTCAAAGAGTTCCTGACTGGTACAGAAAGCGAAAATGCCAAATTATTCCAATTTATGCCAAACCAAATAGTCTCCCCTGTTTATCAGTTTATCATAAAATCTTGCATGTTTCCAATAACTGTCATGTACCTGAATATAACGCATGTTTTTATTTTTATTTGATAAAATAAAAGCATGTACAAACTACTGTACATGAAGGGGACACCGCCCATAGCTGTATATCATACATTCTCAAACATGTACCGCCGATGATTCCCTTTAGGAGTATGATCAATTATGTGTTAAGGCATTAGGTCATAGATAGATACACTTGCTTACATGTCACTGAATTTGATAGCTAATAACAGAGTACAGTAGTGGGTATATATGGTAGGTGTTGTTTGGTTGGCCAGGTAAAAGTGATACGCTGTGCCATTTTCTGCTATTTATAATGGTGGTTCATGTTGTTAAAAACACAGGCACACACCTGTCTAGAAAACTGTTTTACTGTTTGGTGTAATATAATTGATAGGAGTATTTTCTCCTGGTTTTTCTACATTTGATTAGCTACATTATATATGTTCTACTTCACATCTTGGGTTCTTTGTCAAACGGCAGACCAGGTGAACTGGCTGATGACTGAAACACACAAAGATGGCCGACTTGGCCACTCCATGTGTCGTATAGCATACAGTAACGAGGCAGTATTCACATATATGATATACATATATTCTATCACATTTAATGAGCATTTATCTTTGAATCAAACGATGATCAGGTATAGAACGGGTCCTTAAAAACACATGTAATTCACCGAAGGCCTCTTATAGTATAATGTTGACTTCCTCCTACTTTACTTGTTATAAATACAAATTAGACACGTCATGCGATTTTGTACCTGGACATCTGCGTATTTTATTAAATACGTTTACAAAATTGACAATATGTTTTATAAACTAGTCAAAAGTTTACAAAATTTTCAAAGTAAATGCAAATTTTGTCAACTTTTGGCGCCATTCGCGGAAAATATTGTAAATTTTGTAAACGTATTTCATGAAATTACGCAGATGTCCGAAGGTACAAAATCGCATGGCGTGTCTCAAATATGCACCGACGAGAAAGTCACTTCTCCGCCCATTTGTCACGGTGGGCATGAGGATACACGTTGCTCTATTCGTGCTGTGCGCCCTGGGTGTATTTGCCCAGCGTGCCTGGGCACGACACAGAGCGCCCTCCAGCGGATTTCGGATGCCCTCCAGACGGCACCTCCTGACATGGAACACTTTCGTTAACAAGGTCAGTGTAGTGGAAGGTACATTTTGGTTAGGTACATATGTTTTATTTATATGGGTACTAGTCTCACTACAAATCTGTCTACATTGTCCACTATTCAAAAGTAGATTCCATTCCCTGATAGAGTTCCAAATTTGAAGCCAATATCTCAAATGGTTGACATACAACAGCTGTGTAACTCCACCATGTGACTGTCCATATGCTGTCTCAAATTGAACCACTATTACAGAACAATTTATTAAAAGCACAAACGTCCATGAATCATACAGCATTCCTCTAAATAGTGTCATGGTTAACCGTACTATAATTACAGAGGCCGACTAAACACTAAAACTCTGACAACATGTATGCCACTCTGTGATGGTCAATATACAACATGGTGCACACTTCAGATACAGTGTGCCCGAGTGTTCGTCCGTCTGTCCGTCCGCTTCGCAGTTACTTATTGATGGTAACAGCTACGCTATACGTCTCATTATGCAAATCTCTCGTCTATTAATTATAGCGATGGTAATTGTACGTACCAGTGCTTGCAATATATAGTGAATGCCCATATTCTGATTACATAATGTCTACAGCAGATGATGCTTAAACAAAGTAGTTGTAACCCCACCCATTGAATTTACAATGACCATTTTACATGTAATAGTTTTTCTTACTTTATACGTTGCCAGATACTTATGAAAGGTTCACATGAACGTGTAGCTACTAACAACTGTATATGTGGCGGCTGTGACTGGAGAAATGGGGCTTATGGGTTTTGTGACAAGTGTAGATCCATATCAGCCTTTGTATTCACACAGTCAGATCAGGAACTGCACTGTTCGCCACTCCATCAATTAAACACCCATAATGCTTCTAACAATCATGCTATATCGTTATCAGGGTACAGGAGTGTGCTATTTGATCAGGAGCCACACTGGTCGCAAATCCCATAGGCCCCATTTCGCAGTCACAGTCATATATTAGTTATCCACACACATTTCAGATACAGAAATGAATTTCTCTTTATGTCCATTTCATATTTATGCAACAATGACAATTACCATGTTTACTATGTTGTGTATTCCAATATGAACGTCTCTGATACATATAGTTATTATTCTCATCTGTTGACAGGCCTTTAAACATCATTAAGTAAAATAAATAAATAAATATAATTATTACTGTCTATAGTTTAGGTCGTAGGTACTAATTTGAAAATTGGATGTAGAAAATATACCTTTTTCTACCATGCTGAATGGATGATTTGTAGCACATATTATGTATGACACAGTAAATACTAAAATACAGAACAATAAGATAGCTGTAAATAATACGAGCAAGCTGAGCTGGAGTAAAACAGGACACATATATTGTTATGCACTTTTAAGATAACAGCCAGCAAGTAAATGAGTTTGTGTGACATAAACATAAAATTAGGTAGTGACCCGATGAAACTGAGATATATCCCGGTTCCACATAATGTACACACTACATGTATTTATCGTGCATTCCAATAATATTCCCTCAACCCATTCCGAATCATCAGCAGGAACAGGATTAACATGTGTAGTTGGCACCTGTACTTATACAATCATGTATATAGTAAAAATGTATAACTTGTATGACTACTGAAATACGAGAACATGTGTGTTCCAATGTGTATTACCATCATCCGTTAACAGTGTAAGTGCACACCAGTGCACCCATCATGGTCATTGCCTACTACATGCAGGTATATTGCTCCATTATTCATATTTGAGAGGCACCCATCCATGACGATATTGTATTTTGTAAGTGAGGCGTTGTAAGTAAATATTTAACCATGATTTCATAATAGTGACATTTGATAATCTGTAAGGTTGATATACCATTTCATATAAACAAAGACACTGAAGGTGTATGATCTTTCTAAAAGCATGCATATACTCTTCAAATATATACACTATATTCATATAGCTGCTATGTACGCATACATAAACTATTTTGTCCAATATGTTTCAACAGTCGGTGTTTAGCACACGTGTTATTCTACACCTGTAGCCACACACACTCATATGATCATCAATATACGTATAAATCGCCAGGAATGATGACGTAGCCCCATAACATATTATGCAATGCATACAAATGTTCATCTAAACAATATCACATAGCCTCTATCGAGACACGTTACATTTTCGATTTTTCTATGCAATTGTCTACATGGCAGTCTAACTATTCAAACAGACGGTAAGGATCAGGTTTGTGGAAGGCGTTTTCTGCCACATTGTACCACAGTTGTGTATTTTGCTGGCTCTTTGGTATCGTCGGAATATATATTTCTCTATTTGACAACAGATACTGTCATTCTAATGATCAAATAACTCTATAATCATGTACCATGTGTATATTTATTTACTGAATGCAGAATTATTTACATATGTACATGTTTAGCACATACATACCACACCCAGTTTGTAGCTAATATACACGGCTTTGTCTCCATATACCCCTATGTGGCATTGAATCCGCATAACAATCCCTATGGTTGTCTTTCAAATTTATTACACCGCTGATGGAAAATCATATTCCGTCACAATAGCAACCAGAGACATGCATTCGAGTATATGGCATGGGCTAGCAGAGTTTGGTGTCATCGCAAATGCGGGACCTCATCGGGCTAAGGGTATTATCAACTATTTTTAGAAATTTAAAGAGTACATACAGATCCGTAAATATCACATCTCCTAATTACAAAAGCGATCATGTTGATGGTCATCTTGAAACTGATCGACAGTCATGGTAACACTGTATACGATTAGGTTTTTGGTGTGTTAGTTTCAATAATGTTTAATTAGAAGAATGAATACAGCACATGTAGTGCTTAATGTAGAACTCATTACACCAGTGACTGCATGAATTACATATCGTTACCATGTATTGTATATATGTTCCAATGCAACTCACGACCAAGGGTTAATTTAAATTATTGTCACATATGCGGGATGCTTAATGTGGGAGAAAGCCATGCATGTTTGCTATCAGCATACACATGACATTCATCATACCATACTACATACTGCCTTGGCCAATGATCATCATGCTCGCTTAATTGTGAAAAGTGTGCTCGTTAACAGTACTAACATTTTATTCTTTGTCAACAGTCAATCTATTTTGGACACACTTTGTAACAGTTCTTCAATACTCAAACTGATTGAAATACATCCGTATTTGTCTTTGAAAATAAGCGGCCATTTTGAATATATACTTATAGCATTGTATACGTGGATATGTATATGTTATCGAATGATTTGCATTGTATACCTCAAACTGGTATGTATACATGTAATAGGTGCATGAAATGCAGTTTATAACAACGCCATACAGTAAATAATATAACAAACCAAGAACATTGTGGCGGCCATTTTGACTGTTCTGACAATTGTGGAAGGATAGTGCATCACTCTCTCCTGTATTTTTTGAGCGCAGACAACCAGGATTGATAGACAATAAGCTATTGAATCCGAAAATCATACTCACCAAAAATCCCACATAGGGGGAGGGGGTGGGGTGTATTGCTGGCTCAAGTTATAATTGGTAGTATACCGATGTGCTTAATTTTGGCAAATGCTGGAATACTGTCACGATGTCGCCCAATTTTCATGAAGTCTGTCTGAGAGGTTAGAGCACACCAAATAGTCCATATCTCGCATAGGGCATAGGCCTGCCTGAGAGGTTAGAGCATACCAAATAGTGCATATCTCGCATAGGGCCTATGTCTGTCTGAGAGGTTAGAGCACACCAAAATAGTCCATATCTCACATAGGGCATAGGCCTGCCTGAGAGGTTAGATCACACACAATATAATTACATATTCATGTAATGCAACCGAATCCCATCCTATAAGGCCAGTCTCGCATACTTTCACTATTCATATGGATGCATACTTGTACATGACCTGCACCTGTCTGTACTTGGCCTGCATGATTAAACCTCTTCATGCCCGCCAATATTATGATACGAACCAGTTTAGCTAGTAATTTAAGGGATACAACACAATATGGATGTAAATGGCCGCGGTCGATTCAGCCATATTTGTTTTAGCAATATGTATTTAGCAAGCAGTATGTATTTAGCAAGCAATATGACAAGCCAAAGGCACATTCCATAAGGCTAACAGTAAAATGCACTTTGTGCGAGTGAATGATAGCAACTTTGGTGCGCCAAGGTTTACGAGCACACTTATTAATATGGGCGCACCAAAGCTATATATTTATGTATGTATTCTGAAGCAGAAGGCAGGCTCCAAAGGCCTCATTTTCGCCGACAAGTTCCAGACAGATAGAAGCAATTTCGGTTTCGATAAAGCGGTTCATTGAAGCGATCGAGAACATTTATAAGCGTTTTCACCCGCACATACAGCTGTGTCGATAGAATTTCGTATGTATACATGTATTGTAAATATTATCAAAGTTGAAATTGATGGTAAATTGCAAATTGTAAGTTTTCCCATCCTGGGTAGGCTCTTTGTGAAGGTTGGATATCGAGAATTTCAAATCGTGGCAAACACTGACGACTCTAACGTGTTGGTGGAGGCCATCTATACGACCACAGGCATGTTGTATAAGTGTGCTACCCGTGTCTGTTTGGCCAGAAATCGCCCTGCAATGTATATACAAATTCCAATACATACATGTGTAATGATATTCTCAATGACATGGTGTGCCATCTCAATTAATAAGCTTGTAATATTGTGTGTGTCTGTAGCAAAGGGATATGGAGGCTGATACTGTCAATATCATACGCTTAAATAGAAGCAGATCAAACGAGGTAAAAGGGGTGGCTGGGTAGGGTAATTTGTTGCGATTCGTCGAACGACTGCCGCTGGAATGGCAGCACGCCGTTCCCACTATCCACGTGTGGGTTGGACATCACGCGACATCGATGTGGCTAGGGACCTGTGACTTATCCGCGATTGGCTGGCGGCTAGTGAACAGCGGTGGGGGGGGGGGGGTGTAAAACTGGTCACACATAGAAAACTTTAATGTGTTGCTGACTTTAAACGTAATTGTTTACATTATTTAGCCACTGCAATTGTGTTTACATCAAGTAACCAAAACGTGTTCTATTAAATGCTACAAATATGCTGAAAACTGGAGTTAACAAACAAACCAAGTTGTTTCTCGAATGGAATTGGTCAGGATTTTCAAGAAAGCAAACTGTATATGTGGCTTCAAAACATCCGGACTATTATGTTTACACCGGACTATGTGTGCATACCCATTAGGCATTTTTACACGAGTTCGTGTTTTCTAACCGTTATAGATGTCCGGTCCGATATGTAAGTGCACATACTGAATTTTTAATAAATTAATTTCCAGCGAGCGGTAGCGAGCAAGAAATCAGTTTATTAAAAATTCAATATGTGAACTATAACTTACTTATTGTTTAACCAGCCCAGTCGCGAAGCCTCGGCCCTAAACGTGATTTCGAATCGCTATACTAGAATGTGATTGGCGGTGTCACACGACGTGAGCGCGTGTGTTGTGGTAATATGCTTTGCCTCTCGAGAACTGATGACAACAAGGCATACACTCAGTTATAAATATAGCGCTGAACATTTAATGATTAATTTAATACATATTGGCGAAAGCGACGCAATATGCGATTAATTGAGACGAAATGCCGTTCTTTCATTGGTCGAGAAACTAGGGTAAACAATAAGTGTGAGATGGGGATTATGGCATGAGCGGCCAGTGGCCAGTCTAGCAAGATGACGAAGAGTACTCGTCGACCAGGAGCTAGGCAGGTCACAAAGGTCGCCCAACAGAACGGACCATGCACAATTCACAATCATTACACGAACTTTGATATTATTGCATGTTTTGTATGACTATACCCTACTTGTTATGACTTGTTTACGATGTGGTTTCGATATCGTCTTATTGACACTTTGTGTATGTTTACAGGTGGCTGGTCATAGTTGGAGCGCTGTGTACCTACTAGTCACGGAGAGTACGTTTCCCCAGTCATTGCGGTTCACAGTCAGCCCCACGAGGACAGGGTACCATTCGGTGTTTATGCCATTCCATATCAGGTATAATATGCCAGATATACACAATGTCATTTAAAATGATTCGTCAGATATATTTTAATTGAGGAAGTAACTGTTCTTATCGTTTGCCCTTGTTTCTCGACCAATGAAAGAACGGCATTTCGTCTCCATCGCATACCGCTTTCACAAATAAGTATTCAATTAATCATTAAATGTTCAGCGCTATATTTAGAACTGATTGTATGCCGTGTTATCATCAGTTCACGAGACGCAAAGCATATTAGCGCCCACACACGCGCTCACTTCGTGTCACACCGCCTATATCATACTAGTATAGCGATTCGAAATCACGGTCAGGGGCGGAGCTTCGCGACTGGTGGGTAAACGATAAGTAGGTTATATTTCACATATTGCATTTTTAAATAAATAATGTCTCGTTCGCTAGCGCTCGCTATGAAATTTATTTATAAAAAATTCAATATATGAACTATAACTATTACTTATACAATTCGCCCTACGTTTTAAGCCAATCACTGGCCAGTATCGCGCTCCACTTATTTCACATATTGCAAGATTTAACCTCAATAATATACATATTACCACATTTAACTTCAATAATATACATATTACCAGATTTAACCTCAATAATATACATATTACCAGATTTAACCTCAATAATATATCTCATAACCAGATTTAACCTCATAATATACATATTACCAGATTTAACCTCAATAATATACATATTACCAGATTTAACCTCAATACTATACATATTACCAGATTTAACCTCAATAATATACATATTACCACATTTAACCTCAATTTAACATTTAACCACTACCTGTTCGATAGGAATGGAATATCAGTACTCGGATGGGAGACTAATTATAAATATATCATTGTTCATACATATTACCAATTTAACCTCCAATATTTCATATTACCAAGATTTAAACCTCAAATTACTATACATATTACCACATTTAACCACTACCTGTTCGATAGGAATGGAATATCAGTACTCGGATGGGAGACTAATTATAAATATATCATTGTTCATACATATTACCAGATTTAACCTCAATAATATACATATTACCAGATTTAACCTCAATACTATACATATTACCACATTTAACCACTACCTGTTCGATAGGAATGGAATATCAGTACTCGGATGGGAGACTAATTATAAATATATCATTGTTCATATTGATGTTTAAGGAACTAAATGATGCGGTCGCTGACGCTCCCTAGCATTTAATTCCTTAACAATATAATAAGGGAACAATAACTTATACATAGAAGACTACGTGCCGTCATTTACCTTAATATATTTTTCCGGCAGGGGCACTGTTCCTGTGCCAGCTTCATAACAGTCGCCCTACTTTCTGTTTCACAAAACCTGCCCAAACAATACAAAAACCTTTTTTTTCTATAAAATTCAATTTTATCAGAATTTAAGAATGAACCTGGTCAAATATTGATTTTAAAACTAAAAAATGATTTCTCTATGGGAATTTAACACAGGGAAAAAGAGATTGATAACCTGAAAGAGGAGGAGAAAAACGAACAATTTTGGAAATTGACTCTGAAGCTCTGTTAGATAGCTTGTAAAGTATCTAACTAGGAAAACAAAAATTAAATTTTGAAAATCGGTCCACTATTTCTGAAAGTAAAAAACAAATCCTAATGTTAAAGGCACATGTCCACTCAGCAGGCACAACATGTTCTTTATAGGAATGAAATACATTTGTAAATGTATAATTGTGTCACTATTCCACCAGTTCTAAAAAGTGCAAGTGCCCGCTACACAGATATAATCATTTAGTAATATTTATTTTACTGATAGTGACACGCGGTGGTATCAGGCTATTTTCGCATGCAAATGAGGCATGATATTTTTATTCATACTAATTAAATACGTCGCCTGAAAATATATTTTCGACAGATTATGCCGTATGATCATTGCACGTCAAAAAAATAATACAGAGAATAACTATTAACGTCCGTTAACATTTTAAGGAAACACGGTTATCGCCCCTGATACAGTGTCAAAATTTACGTCTGATATAAAATGTTTAATATGGAAAATCAATACGTGGGGTAATGGTGAATGAATGTGTATGTTGCCAGAACATGTCTCAGATGATGTCTCTGATATAAATAACAGTGTGTGCCTATTGAGTGGGCATGTATCTTTCTTTAAATCCCTATATGTATGATTTAACATGGGGCTACTGTTTTATCGCAATAAGGTCGATATTGGACCACATTTCACAAAATAAAAAGAAGGCTCATTCTAAAATTTTGCTATAATTTAATATTGTCGAAAACAAGATTGTTTTACTTTGTTTATATAGCCGCAACATGTGGGCAGGTTTCGTGAAACAGACAATAGACGTTACATGACTACCAGTATGCTATAGTCTTATAAATAGATTACAGAACTTGGAAAATCACGAGTAATTTCCCATTATATCAACTTCGGAGGCATACTTGCCATTAGAATTGGCGGAGATTCCCGATTTGACGTCATGTTCCTTAGAGTTCGGTAACCTATTTATAAGATCGTCTCCATGTCTGGAACTAAACATATATAAGACGAACAACGTAGTAGTTTTGCAATCATACTTTATTGGCACGCAATCGATCGCTTAGTGGAATTAGCCTACATCTCAGAGTCCCGGGTTGGCACCCGTGCACAGACTACCAAACTCGCCCCAAAGCGACCCAAGTTGGGTCCAACCTTACAACCAGCCACACTGAGTGTATATCGATAAGCGAGCAATGTGTATACTGCTTAAACAGCCCCAACAGACGGCCTTACATATTCCATTGATGACATTTACCCAGTTTGTCTGGTTTCAGCCAACCACAACCAGTTTTATTTAGCAAGCACGTCATACCGTCATGAACCCTGAAGATCAGGCCACATCGTTACACTATTTCACTTGGCAGTGCGTGTAGTATATACTTTATTAACACGTTCAACCCGAAAGCCCGCTATAGCCGTTTATGCAACCAGTGCAGATCCAGATGAGCGGGCTCGTAACGGGCCGTCTCATCAGGATCTGCACTTTTTGAAAGTAATTTTCATATTTGTAGAACAAAAACTCCCCCTTTTCTTGAATTGACTAGTCTGAAAACCATTTTGTGACGATTGGATTGGTTGCCAAATTAAAAACTATTCCAGTTACTTAGTGGTGTAAGGGTTAAATAAAAGATCACCGGAAACAAACATCGCTTTACCACATTACAGGATAGACGGAGTATGCCGCACAGAAGCCGACCTTGGTTTCCCTACAGACTTTTACACACGCCGTTGGGGAGAAATACGCCATCATAAGATCTGGTACCAGTACAATACATAGGTGGTCGACTCCGACCTGTGACAGCTTTTTAAAATCATACACCTTCGTTTCCTGATTAAAAATGAATGTTAGCCGCCACCTTTGAAAACATCGAATCACGTGACACGCACTGATTTGGTTGGCTAATGGAAATGACGTCAGTCTCCAGTAACCAACCAAACCACTGCGTGCACGTGATTGAAATATTTTCAAAGATGGCGGCTAATAGTCATTGAGAATGCGGAAGTGAACGTGTATGATTTTAAAAAGCGGATTTAGTTTAGTGAGACGCGTTTTTAGTACAGTTTACACTCGAAATCTTTGAGATTTACGTTAATGTATTGGTAACTGTAAACTTTATGTCGAAAGTTCACCCCAAACAGCAGTTACGACACGCTGAATGCGTTTTATAGGCGAGTTCCAAGTGTCTACATTCTGTGAGTTTTCGTTACAATGGTGGCGAATGGGAGTTTTGTACCTTTCTAAGTATTATTATATTTACACCCGGGCACTTTTGAATTGTTTTGTACATTGTTTAGAAAGGTGTTTTATGTATATACAAACAATAATTGACCATCCAAGACACGCTAGAATCGCCTGTGTCCGCAGCTATATCATTCATGGGTTCTAAGTTCATCTACACGATGTTTGAATAATGTGGTACCATGTGTTTTGTTGATACAAGGTCGATTATAACGTAAGCTCGGAATAGAAGCTGTAAATATGTCCGAGTCTTCTACCTGTGGTATATTGAACTGTCTCTGTATCAGGTAATCCGCTATGTGTGGACCGGATACATGCTGAATGATAATAACTTGTCGCACCATGTATCGCATATCCGGGTCATTGCTGCGTTCGCTGAACTTCCATTAATCGAACTGCATCACATGACATCGCCAGATGATGCAAGTGTAATGATGAAATATAAACAAGTCCTTGTTATTTTCAACGAAAACCATGCTATCTGCCCATGCTCTATCATTAAACGTTACCTGATAAATAGAATACCATGCTAGTGTTTTGTGATATCAAGTTTATCAGGCTCGTCTAGGAATCGGTAGGAATTCCTCGGCGAGTCTCGAAATTCCTACGCGCTTCCTACATGTATCATCACCTGATAAATCTAAAATCCAATACACCAGCCTAGTATTCTCCCTAAACCGAACGCCCGGGACACTTCAGTCTGTAACATGGATTGGGTTTGATTATACTTTATCTGTGGACAGCTATGCCGATAATGACGTTAAGAGTTGCGACGAGGGTATTTGCGCCGTCTGATACATAATACCCTGCACAAAAGTGCTAAATGGGGGTGATTTGTGATCGGCGTGCTATTTTTTGGTTTGCCAGTGTGGTCACCTTCTATAATACATAAACAACAAATGCAGTAGGTATACCCCTCTCAATGTTTTGATCAATGGCATTGAACTTAAATACAAAATGGCCGCCATAATTTATTTTATTTTGTCCCAAACCGAATATTTGTATAGTATTTGCCATGAAAGTGTGTGTTTATCATTAATTTATTACGTAGATATGATGACTGAATGTGTCTATGTACGAACCATACTATTATCTAAGATACTCCGGTTTCCTCCTATATCGAACATACATAAAGAAACTATCTGGTCGCAATTTTCCATTACAATTGAGGTTAAATCAGTTCAAGTGGCTGATCCTGTTCATCCGGTTCTGATATGCAAACTGATCTGCATATCTTTTTGCTGCAACAACAAGAGCTCATTACTTCTGCAGAATGGTGTTGTTACTATCGGTTGTCCATCGGCTGTTGTTGGAAAAGCTCGAGTTGGTATGAGCACCTGGGTGGACAATGTTTAATTGAAGATCATTGTTTTTAACATTATCGTCAATGCAATAAGTAACATTTCAAGTAGGAAATATCTAACTTTATAAAGCTGAATTGCTTATTATCATGTTTTCTGAATGGCCAATAACATCAGCGACATCACATAAAAGTAAATCAGCGTTCCCTTATTTTGCTGTCCTATATATGTTTCATTTCATTTCAACTTCATAAAGTGTATACAGTTAGTTTGCATAATTACATTCAAAACGGCGGCTAAACATATACAAAATGATGAGCGTTGAACATATCTAAATTTAAGTAGTCGTATTTAGCAAGCAATTGTATATGTCGGAACACAATCAATGAAATGGAAACTAAGAAATCATGTTTAATGGATGCTGAATGAAGTAAAACGTATGTACAAACGTTACTTTCTTGCTTTGCTTCTGTAGCGAAACCGCCAAATGGGACACTGTTGTTTGGCAATCCTAATCGGGTTAACATGCATGGTTTAATCCGAGCATCGCAACATGACGCTCGCATTTTCCTGGTGGTACTAAAATGCGAACGTTATATAATTACAAACAATAAACAACCATTAAATGCCACAATTGAGTTTATACCTTATTGGTTTCTGATTTGTTTCTGATATGTACCATGACCGTGCTTAAAAAGTTTTAATTATAAGCTAAATAATAGTGTTATAACTTGATATGTGCCCATGCACATGTAAGTGAATGGCTAGATGCTGGACACGTGATTTTAAATAACAGCATATCTAATAGCTATATGGACATAGAGGCGGAGCTTCCGCTCATAAACGTGCAAGATATATAAGGGCCGAACTTATTCGTGACGTATGAAACATTTTAACCAATCAAATGTCGTGTTTCAAATCACTAGCGTTCTTACCAACCAAGGTGGCGACTGGACGATTTCAAAACATTTTGGAACGGGAGAAACAAAAACAATACTAGAGCAGCTTGAGCTGCATCAACGGTTTGAGCCTCAAACATTGATTTCATGTGTAACTAAGCTTTAGCCCAAGGTGTAAAAATCGGTTGGAAAATAAGGAAGTTATAGAAAGTATGACGTCACTTCCGGTTTCGTGGAAAGTGGCATTAAGAGATTTCTGAAAATCTGTAAGTCTCGACTCACACTTGATCCGAATCGGCATGAACAATTTGAAGTCGATCCGACCAGCGGTTTGGGCTGTAGACTGAACGGCTGAATAAAAAAAAAACAAAAAAAAAACAAAACAAAACAACGAATACAATAGGTTTTCGGCGCAGCTGAAAGCCGCCTCAAACCTAATAACCTATTTGTGTTGTCGGTCAATACGTGGTTTTATCAACCCTATAAAAGCGTCCTCGGTCGATATGACTTTCATAGGGTCGATAAAACCATGTGTTGACGTCACAAAAAGGCAATAATTGTGTACTATAAAAATGGAGCATTGCCAATTAATTTACATACATTGTATACCATTTGCATTCACATTAGGAAGCGAGGAGAACATGTTCTTCTCGTGCGATCCTGAGTCTTACCTCGTTGCCGTGAAATGCTTCGATTTCTCCACCGTGGTTAACGGAGTCTGCACCGGAGACGGTCTCATTTCCGTGGAAGTTCGTGATTTTCCGCCAGACCGACTCAACTGGGGGATGCTTGTGCGTGATCTGTGGAGGGTTATGGGCGTCTCGTTCCTCGATCCCAGGTTCCGGTTTGTGGCGTACGGCGCCGGTAAGTGTGAGTCAAGATTGATAGCTATAGACTTTAGAATAAATAGTCTATACTCAGTTTATCAGGTGATGCTAGGAAACGCTCGCCGAAGAATTCCTACCGATTCTTAGGCGAGCCTCACAAACTCGATATCACAAAATATTAGGATGGAATTATATTTATCAGATGCAATAGGATGGGCAGGTGTAACATGGATTTAGTTGAAATTAACATGGGCTTGTTTACATCAACACACTTGCATCATGCGGCGACGTCATGGGACGCCGTTCGACCAATGGAAGTTCAGCAATATGGATATGCGAGACATGGTGCGACCAGTTATTATCATGCAGCGTGTATTCGGTCCATACATATTGGGTTTCAGAGCCGAGGGCCGGATGAACTTGATACCTAAACATGCTAGAGGCAATCTATGCTCTCCAATTTTGAGGAAATAAAATGTTAGTATTATTATTAGTTAATATGTAGATATACAACGCTCATTTTTGCAACATGATATGATTTATAATATAGTCAACGTCAGTTGTGCAAGTACTTGTCTCAAACCGACGTCACATACCAGAATTCCAGATTTTCCAAGTACATACGGTATATAGTTCCAAATAGATCTTGTCTAAGACTTGGACCACTTATAACCAATATCTACCTATTACACCATGCCATAATATTTCTCAGCGCTAACATCACAATAATTTTACTATCGGTATGTTTCGAGTGCACACGCGATAGGCTTCCAGTGCACACGCAAAACGGTTTCGCGTGCGCACGCGATGCGCTAACTTAGCCAATGAAACGACGTACACGTCATTTACCAGGATTGTACACCAATATGGCATGGCATCAGTATGGAACAACAGCAGTATGACATGTCACCAACCAGTATGTCACCAACCAATACGACACCGTTTGGCGTGCGCACGCGAAACTTATTGCGTGCGCACGCGAAACCTGGTGGTAGTAAAAATACTTGCATGCACCCTCTGTGCGATAACGCCGTATTAGTGAACACAGTAAGGGGAAAGAGCGTGTAAACAATGATTGGTAAAATGTGTTTTCATCATGGCCCTGTGTAAAGTGGTTTAATTGAAGACACAATTTTATTTTTTATATTTTTTTTCCAAACAATCCTGAAAACAATAGCAATTCAGCGGTCCTAGTATCGTCATATATATTTTTACTTTTTGTAGTATTTTTTTTAAAACACCTGATATGCCCCTTTAATATCTTACATACATTGTACGGTGTTAGGGCCACTCTACATTCTCACACTCTTACGTATACGCCGAAATCGCGCGATGACGTAAACGCCAGTCGAGATTGCGAGAACACGAGGCGAGATTGTGAGAACGCGAGGCGAGATTGTGAGAACGCGAGGCGAGATTGCGAGGACTCGAGGCGAGAATGCGAGAACACGAGGCGAGATTGTGAGAACACGAGGCGAGATTGCGAGGACGCGAGGCGAGAATGCGAGAACACGAGGCGAGATTGTGAGAACGCGCGAGAACACGAGGCGAGATTGTGAGAACGCAAATGTACCTTTAAAACAAAATAAATTATGAGCCGATACACTACACAGTATACCGATTAATATTGCATACTCACATGTAAGTTGGCCAAGTATGGTTTTACTATTGCCGGTCCGGGCATAGTTACAGTTGAATAATTCCGTGCGAAACATCGACTGTGCACAGCCTCGAGATAACCGAATACATGATAATCCAACATGCAGTGCCGAGGTAATGATAAACGAAATCAGGGGGCCGTTTCACTAAACTTCGTACGACTAAAATGTTCGTAAGTGCAAAGGTATGATAGTCTGTAAATTTCACATTGACAACGTTTTCTTGTAAACAATTATTGGATTTACATTTATTGAGCATAGGCTGAATATGCAGCCTATGCTCAATAAATGTAAATCCATCAATTGAAATTTCCAGACGATCATAAATTTGCACTTACGAACATTTTAGTCGTAATAAGTTTAGTGAAACGGGCCCCTGGTAACTGATGCATCAAGTCGTTTGGATCTACTGCATTCAGTAGATTCCAGTTTCATGATCACTGTTTAACAGCTGTATTCTACCTCTACGTCACATGCTGATGGTGTACGACGTGCGTAAGTTATACGAGCGCAATACAAATGGGGGGGGGGGGGGGGGGGGGGGGGTGGGGGGGGGGGGGGGGGGGGCAGTATTATTTATGTATCCACGCGATATTGAATACAATAGAATATCACGTTTTCGTCTCGCGATTTGGTCTCGCGTTTTCGCGATCTTGTGTATAGGTCGATGATACGATGCAGTAACCAGTAACAGTATCATATACATGTATATGTTTTTGTTCAATAAACATGTATTGGCAGTATATAAAAATCGTCTCCTAAGACGATTATCATGTTTTGTCAAATTATGTTTTAGTTGTCAAGAAATACTGAAGTTTGTCCACATTTGCTCTATTTCTTAATAAAAAAATGTTTTTGCAGCACACGAGAATCGTCTCCTAATACAACGTGTACGTGTCCTGTTAAGGAAATATGACAACCTCGCTTCTTCGTGATTTCTCGCATAGGTTGAGATCGCGAAAACTGGCGAGCTATCGCGCGTTTTTGATTCGCGATCTCGTATGACTGCTGGAAGTACGGTCTACACACACATGCGCAATTTCAACACCCATGCTTTCGACATATGTATGAGCAAAATAACTCCGAATTTTCTGTCTGTAACGCTGAGATAGTCGCCCTAAGTTACAGACGGAAAAATTGGGTTGGAGCCAAACTTATTTTCAAAAGAGGAAGGCGAGATCGCGAAAACGCGAGACGATTCTCACGTTTTGTTGTTGAGAAATATATATATATAACACCCCCCCCCCCCCACCCCCCCCCCCCCTCTACTTACGGGCCTGCTGTAACCTGTCGACTATCCGCTGATCATGTCACTATTGTGTATTATTTTGAGTTGGCTGACGGACGAGTTGGTCAATAGTCGCTGAGATAGTCGCAATACAAATATATAGTCACTTATTGACGTCTCTAAGGAGTTTACAAAGTGTTAGCTTGTGCTACATGTATTATATGCACTCAATATATTCAGCTGGGTCGGCAATGATTCGGTTCCCCGATTATTCCCGTGGACGGCTTGTCTGTTAAGGGTATTCAATGCCCGATCAGCTGGACCAATGTCACGGTACTTGTACCGAGTTATGTCTGGACGGTTTTGTCTGTCCCGTGCAAGCTTACTGTGTTTTTTCTCCGGGCAGTTCGGTTTTCCTCCACACGAAAAACAGGTCACGGCCAACAGCTGACTTTGTGCCAGCATGCTGGTCGCTGTGTACATAGTAAGTCCCATATGTTTTGCGTTGGGCATTTTTATAGACCATGTGCAATTTCTGCGGGGCGTGCCGTGCATCTACCCTTCCTGTCTTGTGACGGCGGATCACTACGGCATACAACACAACACATTGGCTGATTAGAGGGTCAGACTGATAGTCTGGGCACGGGCAAATTTACAATCGTCTGGAAATTTCACTTGATGGATTGACATTTATTGAGCATAAACGGCCCCCAGCATCCAACTCTAACGGGTCCGTTTTCCCTTTTTTTTATAATGTGTGGCTGTGACTAGAGAAATGTTCGCTATTCCACCAACGAACCCCCCGTCATGTTTGTAACAAGCAAATAGATAGTTATCCGGTCAATTGAGTGCTATTTGATCAGGAGTAACACTCTGTCTGTTTCACGAAACCTGCCCAAATTGTACGGCCATATAAACAATGCAAACACAATTTTTGTTTCGATAATATTAATTTTATCAAAATTTAAGAATGTCACTTCGTTTTATTTCGTGAAATTTGGTCAAATATTGATTTTATTACGAACAATGAGTTCTCTATGGGAATTGAACATGGGGAAAAAGAGATGGAGAACCTGGAGGAGGTGTCGAAAAACGAAAACATTTGGAAATTGATTCTGAAACTAGATAGCTTGGAAATGATCTAACTAAGAAAACAAGTTACATTTTGAAAATCTGTCCACTATTTCTGAAATTGTAAACATTTCCCCAAACATCCGCATAGATGTCTTTTCTTTGGGGATTTAACATGTGTAAATTGTTTTTTCGCTATAAAATCAATATTGGACCAAATTTCCCGAAATAAAAAGTAGGCTCATTCTTAAATTTTGCTATTATTTAATATTAACAAAAGGATAAATTTATTAATGTTTATTATACTGAATTTATTACATTATCACGGCCATTTTGGCTTATAAATTGATTACATTAATGATTCTGCATTTTAATCATCAAATATATGCAGTGGTTAGTTCTATATGAAATAATTCATTTCCGGAAAAATAAATGATTACTCCCTCAAAGTATACTTTGCTAGAAAAGTATACTTTGCAATGTTGATGAAATCGGCTACAGATGACTGATCGCATATTTCGTATAATATATGTATGTGTGCTCACATTTGTACGACTAAAATGTTTGTAAGTGCAAACTTATGATAAACAATTCTGTTTAAAACATTGTGAAATCTAAAATGGATGCCACTTCTGTAGAAACTCATTCTTTGATAAAGGTCTTGTGCCGAAACGTCGGAAAAGTGGGTTCCTGGTTTTTGCAGAATTGTTGAACATATTAATTGTATTATTGCGGAAAGGAACTTATAATAGTCTGTAAATTTCACATGTATATGTTTTTCTTGTAAACAATTATTGAATTTACATTTAAATCAATCAATTGAAGTTTACAGACGATCCTAGAGTTGCACTTACGAACATTTTAGTAGTACGAAGTTTAGTGAAATGGTCCCCTGATCCGCAAGAAATGCGGATTGAAATAGTTCGATTCTGCTGTACTCCAATAACAACAACAGAATGCAAACTCTAGATGACTGGGGCCAATTTCACTTAACTTCAATTCCTACAAGAAACATGTTCATACGACTATTTTTATAATTTTTCTTAACAACATGAATGCGGCTCATTAATGCTAACATTTACCACATGCATGTTTATGTGCATGTTTATGTCATTTAATCTGGACTAAATCCACCAAACAGTTCCCCAAGTCGGCTGTTATTGCGAACTGGTAAATTTTAGTTCTGCACCTACGAACATTTTAGTCGTACGTAGTTTAGTGAAACGGACCCCTGATCACAAATTGTAGGAATCTGCTCCGCATGTAACGCGGATTTAGATAATTCGTGAACAGTCATTTGGTTTGTTCTAAAAAGAGGCAAATAATCTTACAATGCCGTATTATTTTTTGTCGTCTGCTGTGTATTTTCTACCTTCTATTTTTCTTATTAAAACATGGGTTAACAACCCTTTAGAATCATGTACAGAGGAAATGATTCTACAGTGAATCATTTCCAGAGGAAATGATTCTACAGTGGTGTCAAACCATGTTTTTATTGAGAAAGAATACACAATGTAAAACAACGGCAGACGACAGTTGACGTATCTATCAGTATACGGGTTAACTGTTTTGCAGGCTGTCCGTAAGGATGGGACACCACGCGATTACCGGCGGTTGGTCGACGTCACGGCGGGAAATGAAATAATAATACTATCAAATGTATATACAATTAGCTACATTCTGAGAGCTTTGTAAAATAAATGTTTCTCAAATGTATATACAATTAGCTACATGGTGACAGCTTTGTAAAATAATATTGGTTCTCAAGAAATGTACCTCTAGTTATATAAAGGCAACCATTTATTGTGGAGGTCATTTTGAAAATTGCGTAAATTTAGAGACCAGATGTTATCCGGTTGGTAGTTATTTTATTGTAAATCCAATAATGTACAAAATGTAAATATTATTTACAACAAATGTATTACTGACTAGATCGCACAAGGTGGAAAAATCGACACAGGTGTTTAAAATGGCACCCAAATACAGCTATAATAACTCATTTAGCTGCTGTATGTAGGACTAGGATTAAATTTGCTGGTATTCATTCCCAAGCCTACTAGTACTACAAATAGTTAATATGTTTGTGAAACCGCATGAAATTTGTGTAAATATTTCAAGATGGCCGCCAGAATGTATTGCTTAGTAACATTGGATTCATGTAAACGGATATAATCGTTGATAGAACATTCATTTCAAATAATTTCCGTACACTGTTACAGTATTCAATTGATATAATACAAAGTATACAAACACTGATGTCGATAAATCACATATATGTGCCCCAGAAAGCACCAATAGCACATACATTTGAAAGGTAGTCCCGTATTTCCATAACTACATGTAGTCATACATACATTATATTTTGAATGGCTTATGTGTATAATATTTGTATAAACGTTGTTTTTGGTGGGTTTGTTTTATCAAGGCTGCCTGCGAGGGGACTAGCTTAGTGATAACGGTGCCCTTGTTTGTATACCATTGTCGAAGAAACTAGGCTTTTTGACCTAAATGCAGGCATGTCCAAACCAGCCATCTTGAGAACATATCTGAGTTATCATCAGGTGGCATAGCTTACGTTTGAGCTTCGTGGCCAAGTTATCCTAGCTTATTTAGACATTGAAATACCACACTGTAGGCAAAACATCACGATAATCGCCTTGGTACAAAGTACAATAACTACTATCACACATTTTCTACTTGTCTACAGAGCGTGTATGTCAAAACGCTATGTCATCTTGTCAGAGTAACGTGTGCACTTGTCTACAGAGCATGTTATTATGTTACACTTCTGCGCTGTCCTGTTAGAATAATTTTCTGTGGAGTATTTTATTATGTTAAACTGTTATGTTGTCTTTTCAGAGTAACGTGTGAACTTCTATGCGGAGCGTGTTATTATGTTAAACTGCTACCAGCATTTCTTCTTGTCAGAGTAACGTGTGAACTTGTCTAATGATAGTGTTAGTATGCTAAACTACTGTGTTGTCTTGTCAGAATAACGTGTGAACTTGTCTATTGAGAGTGTTATTATGTTAAAATGCTATGTTGTCTTGTCAGAGTAACATGCGAGCTTGACTTGTCTAAGGATCGTGTTATTATGTTAAAATGCTATGTTGTCTTGTCAGAGTAACGTGTAAACTTGTCAACGGAGCCTGTTATTATGTCAAGCTGCTATGTTGTGTTGTCAGAGTAACATGTGAAATTATCAACGGAGCGTGTTAGTATGTTAAAGGTAGATGCCCACTCAGTAGGCAAAACATGTTCTGTATAGGAATTAAATAAGTGTATAATTGTGTCACTATTCCACCAGTTCTAACAATTACTACTGCCCGCTATACAGATAAAATCATTTAGTAATATTTATTTTACTGATAGTGACGCGCGGTTGTATTAGGCTATTTTCATATGCAAATGAGGTAGAATATTTTTTAATTATGTATGCTAATTAAATGTGTCACCTGACAAAAATAATATTTTCGACATATTATGAAGTATGATCATTGAACATCAAAAAATAAATACAGATCATAAATAGTAATGACCGTTAACATTTTAATGAGACACGGTTATCGCCCCTGATATCAGTGTGGAAATTTACATATGATATAAAATGTATAATGCTGCCAATCAATACGTGGGTTAATGGGGAATGCATGTTTAATTTGTCAGACAATGTCTCAGATGATGTTGTATTGTTAGAGAAACGTATTAACTTGTCTACTGAGCATGTTATTATGCTAAACTGTTAAACAATACAACATAGCAGTTGCACATAATAACACGATCATTAGACAAGTTCACACGTTACTGACAAGACAACACACTCCGTAGACAATACACGCTCCGTAGACAAAATCACATATCGGTTTAACACAATAATACACTAATTAAACAACTTCACAGGTTACTGACAAGACAACATAGTAGTTTAACATAATAACATGTTCCGTAAACAAGTTCACACGTTACTCTGACAAGACAACATAGCAGTTTAACATAATAACATGTTCCGTAGACATTTTCACATGTTACTCTGACAAAACAACATAGCAGTTTAACATAATAACATGCTTCGTAAACAAGTTTACACGTTATTCTGACAAGACAACATAGCAGTTTAACATAAAAACATGCACCGCAGACAAGTTTACACGTTATTCTGACAAGACAACATAGCAGTTTAACATAATAACATGTTCCGTAGACAATTTCACACGTTATTCTGACAAGACAACATAGCAGTTTAACATAAAAACATGCTCCGTAAACAAGTTTACACGTTATTCTGACAAGACAACATAGCAGTTTAACATAATAACATGTTCCGTAGACAATTCCACATGCTACTCTGACATGACAACATAGCAGTTTAACATAATAACATGCTCCGTAAACAAGCTTACACGTTATTCTGACAACCACAACCATTGCAGTTTAACATTAAAACTTGCACGGCAGACAATTTTACACGTTAGTCTGACAAGACATCTAGCTGTTTAACATTATAACAGGCATCCGTAAGCAAGTTTACACGTTATTCTGACAATACAACATAGCAGTTTAACATAATAGCATGTTCCGTAGACAATTTCACATGTTACTCTGAAATGACAACATAGCAGTTTAACATAATAACATGCTCCGTAAACAAGTTTACACGTTATTCTGACAAGACAACATAGCAGTTTAACATAAAAACATGCACCGCAGACAAGTTTACACGTTATTCTGACAAGACAACATAGCAGTTTAACATAATAACATGCACCGCAGACAAGTTTACACGTTATTCTGATAAGACAACATAGCAGTTTAACATAAAAACATGCACCGCAGACAAGATTACACGTTATTCTGACAAGACAACACAGCAGTTTAACATAATAACATGTTCCGTAGACTAGTTCACATGTTATTCTGACAAGACAACATAGCAGTTTAGCATAAAAACATGCACTGCAGACAAGTTTACACGTTATTCTGACAAGACAACATAGCAGTTTAACATAATAACATGCACCGCAGACAAGTTTACATGTTACTCTGACAAGACAACATAGCAGTTTAACATAATAGCATGCTCCGTAGGCAAGTTCACACGTTATTCTGACAAGACAACATAACTGTTTAACATAATAACATGCTCCGTAAACAAGTTCACATGTTACTCTGACAAGACAACATAGCAGTTTAGCATAAAAACATGCTCCGTAAACAAGTTTACACGTTATTCTGGCAAGACAACATAGCAGTTTAACATAATAACATGTTCCGTAGACAATTTCACATGTTACTCTGACATGACAACATAGCAGTTTAACATAATAACATGCTCCGTAAACAAGTTTACACGTTATTCTGACAAGACAACATAGCAGTTTAACATAATAACATGCACCGCAGACAAGTTTACACGTTATTCTGACAAGACAACATAGCAGTTTAACATAAAAACATGCACCGCAGACAAGTTTACACTTTATTCTGACAAGACAACACATCAGTTTAACATAATAACATGTTCCGTAGACTAGTTCACATGTTATTCTGACAAGACAACATAGCAGTTTAACATAATAACATGCTCCGTAAACAAGTTTACACGTTATTCTGACAAGACAACATCGCAGTTTAACATAATAACATGTTCCGTAGACAATTTCACACGTTATTCTGACAAGACAACATAGCAGTTTAACATAAAAACATGCACCGCAGACAAGTTTACACGTTATTGTGACAAGACAACATAGCAGTTTAACATAAAAACCTGCAGCACGTTTCGCAGACAATTTAACACGTTATCTGCACCAAGACAAGACATAGCAAGTAACATAATAAGCATGCACCGTGGCAGACAAGTACACGTTACTCTGACAGACAACATAAGCAGTAACATAGCATGCTCCGTAGACGAAGTTTCTCACACGTTTATTCTGACAAGACAACATAGAGTTTAACATAAAAATAACAATCTGCAATCGCAGTAAACAAGTTACACATGTTACTTGACATGACAACATACAGTTTAACATAATAATAGCCCGTAAACAAGTACACGTATTCTGACAAGAACAACATAAGCAGTTTTAACATAAAAACATGCACCGCACAAGTTTTACACTTTATTTCTGACAAGACAACACACATTTTAGCATAATAACCACATGCATAACCGCAGAAACAAGTATACACGTTTATTTCTTTGACAAGACAACATAGCAGATTTAAACATAAAAACAGCACCGCAGACAAGTTTACACTTTATTCTGACAAGACTACAAGCAGTTTAACATAATTACATGTTTTCTTTAGACAGTTCACGATTTTTGTTATTCATGACAAGACAACATAGCAGTTTGACATAATAACATGCTCCGTAAACATTTACACGTTTACTTTGACAAGACAACATTAGCAGTTTAACTAATAAAACATGTTCCGAGACAATTTCAACGTATTCAAGACAAGACAACATAGCAGTTAACATAAAAACATGCTCCGAAACAAGTATAACACGTTATTCTGGCAAACCAACATAGCATTTAACATAATAACATGTCCGTAGACATTTCACACGTTTATCTGACAAGACAAACATAGCAGTTAACCATAATAACATGCTCCGTAAACAAGTTTTTTACACGTTATTCGACAAGACAACAGCAGGTTTAAACATAATAACATGCCGAGACAATTTACAGTTATTCTGAAAAACAACATAAGCCAGTTTAACCATAAAAACATGCCCGAAACCAAGTTTTAACATTTATTCTGACAAACAACAAGCAGTTTTAACATAATAACAGTTCCGTATACAAAGTTTCACATGTTATACTGACAGGACAACATAGCAGTTAACATATAACATGCTCCGCACACAAGTTTTACACGTTTATTCTGACAAGACAACATAGCAGTTTAACATAATAAAAACATGCACCGCAGACAATTTACACGTTATTCGACAAGACAACATAGCAGTTTAACATAAAAACATGCACCGCAGACAAGAACGTTTACACGTTATTTTCTGACAAGACACATCAGTTTAAACAAAAAAGAGTTCCGTAACAGTCAAAAACTATTCTGACAAGACAACATAGCAGTTTACAATAATACATGCGTTACAAGTTCACTCGTTACTGAAGACAACATAGCAGTTTTAACGTTAAAAACATGCATGTTCCTTAGAGACAAAGTTTCACACGTTTATTCATGACAAGACAAGAACAATAGCAGTTTTAAACGTAAAAACATGCACTGCAGACAAGTTTACACGTTATTCTGACAAGACAACATAGCAGTTTAACATAATAACATGCACCGCAGACAAGTTTATATGTTACTCTGACAAGACAACATAGCAGTTTAACATAATAACATGCACCGCAGACAAGTTTATATGTTACTCTGACAAGACAACATAGCAGTTTAACATAATAACATGCTCCGTAGACAAGTTCACACGTTATTCTGACAAGACAACATAACAGTTTAACATAATAACATGCTCCGTAAACAAGTTCACATATTACTCTGACAAGACATTATAGCAGTTTAACATAATAATATGCACGGCAGACAAGTTCACATGTCATTCTGACAAGACAACATAGTAGTTTAACATAATAACATGCTCCGTAAACAAGTTCACATGTTACTCTGACAAGACAACATAGCAGTTTAACATACTAACATGCTCCGTGGACAAGTTCACACGTTATTCTGAGAAGACAACATAGCAGTTTTAACATAATAACATGTTCCGTAGACAAGTTCACACGTTCTGACAAGACAACATAGCAAATAATAACCTCAGATAGCTAACTAAAGCCGTTCCATAAATACACATCTCAGTAAGACATTTAATGTCGTTTCGCCAGAGCATAGAGGTATACAGCGAACGCTGACATCCCAATGCACGTCCTGACACGATGTAGACTGTCAAAACGTTTCATGTGTTCTTGAACCCGATCGTCGCCTACAAATAAATCATGTTACGAACATCACTGGTATTTGTAAAATGATTCACGTTGAAATAGGCGCCGGATTCGTGACAAATTAGCATCCGGCTACATGTAGAAGATACTGCATATAAACACATTTTCGTCTAGTAACCGGTGCAAATTTGCGACGATGTGTTATGCGATCGCTCTTAGTAGAGCCGAGTGGCATTTTCAGTAAACCGGTGCACGTTTGGACGGGAAACATGGTACGCCGGTGTGCACCAGTGATAGAGGATATTACGAGCGTGGTGTTGTACATGTAATACGTTATAGATGATATTACATGACTAATGGTTATTTCCATGACATGCATGTATATGTATATAGAGGATCTGATGTGGCTTTCCATTTGCTATATCTTTGATATTTATGAAACAGGTCAGGGACAATTAATGCATCGAGCCTCTGTCGAGGTGCACACAACGACTGACGAGTGTCATCATAAATCTGATATGACAATTAACGGAAACGAGTTTTGAGATAATCATTATGTTGATCATATGATTCCGCACGCAAAAAAGCAGAAAACTTGAACATATCCAACACGTTTCTGTGAACAAGCGCCACTGACTAATTGGATTAGTCTTGGATGTGGCGGCCATATTGGATTTGAAAAGAAATACCCCACACTATGTTTTTAAAGGTCATATGAATAAACAAAACAAATTTTAAAATATATTGTGTAAACTGGTAGATAATGACAATACAAACCCCTTGCAAAAATTATAATCCGATCATAAGTTATGCAAGTTTTCATAATTGTACATGTATGCAGATTTATGCAATTTTTTTTCCAACAAAATTCTGAAAATCCCAATAAAAAAAGTTTTGGTTAAAATAAAAATATTTTTACATTTTTCATTTTATTAAAACAATACATTTTATTCACTCTAAGCCACATGCGTGACACACGAGGTATACAACAGATTACATAATACAACGATGGGTACAAATACAAAATGCATATGTATAAGCTCACTAGTCATTATAACCATAAAGCATTTCTTATAAAAATAGCTAAATTTCTTAATTGCTTTCCAGATTTTTTCTCAAATAGCTGTGCGAATTTTAAAATATTTGGTCTTCTAAAATAAATTCGTGTAATAAGGTTCGTGTAATAAAATAATGAGAACAAATAATGAGACAAAAATCACTTATACTTAAAGGTACATGCCCACTCAGTAGGTACACACTGTTCTTTATATCAGAGACATCATCCGAGACATTTTCTGACAACATAAACATTCATTCAGCATTATCCCACTTATTTGATTGGCATTATTATACATTTTATAACAGACGTAAATTTCCACACTGATATCAGGGGCGATAACCGTGTTTCCTTAAAATGTTAACGGACATTACTATTTATTCTCTGTATTATGTTTTCATGTTCAATGATCTGTCAAAAAATTTAATGTTTTTCAGGTGACAACTTAGTATAAATAATTAAAAAATATCATGCCTCATTTGCATATGAAAATAGTCTGATACCACCGCGAGTCACTATCAGTAAAATAAATATTACTGGGCATGTACCTCTAATATAAATAAATATAACAGTAAGTGTTCTTCTACTGTATGACTTCATCGTGGAACACGCATATTTCAGCTAATTAAAATGGTCAAACCATTGTAAGTTTTTAAATAATTGTTATTTTTATATGCAGTTTTCAGCATTTATTTCATATTATCAAATTAAAATAAAAAGAAGTTGTTAAATCGACCTTTAAACCTCCGTAACAAAAACGAGTAAACAAGTGAAAATTTGCTTTTATCAAGCATTTGAAATTATAAAACAAAGTCCGCAGACGATAACTTGCTACTTGTTTACAAACAAACCGGTCATAAACATGATAAACAAAACACAGAATAGGTGAGACAGATAAATATACCCGTGCCAGTATTCCGTTTCAATATTGATTTTGAGATTTAATTGTCATCAAGTATTATGTGGTCAAGGGGTTAGAGTGACGGATACCAATGCCGTAGGTAGTGAGTTCGAATCTTAGTTTTTCATACATATAGAGAATAGTAGGTTAGTGCCGTGAATGGGAACAAATATCTGGCAAGGCTCAGGAAACGGGATGGGCGAGGCTCTGCCGAGCATATCCCGTTTCCGTGCCGCGCCAGATATTTTTTTCCATTCACGGCACTAACCTACTATTCTATTTATCCCGTCAACACCTAAAAATGGCTGTAAAATGCAAAAATTGTACTGACTGGATATCAAAAATGTTTCACGGCACCGTGTTTCACGGCACATATGCACTGTGTTGACGGGATAAACATGTATATACACATATATTTTAATTTGTTTATGTTTTATTACATATTTCTTTTTTATGTGTGTTGCTCTTACAATTTACATTACATAGCATATAGCCGTAACATTTGGGCAGGTTTCGTGAAACAGACAGTAATATACGAGATAGGCATGGGTGTGCTGTACCTATAAGAAGATTTTCACGAAAAATATTTACTGAAACTGTGATATTTTCTGCAAATGACGTCGACAGCTGACGAAATTTCATAACAAATACGGAATAATATGAACATTTCGTCAACTTTCGATGTCATTTACGGAAAGTATCGTACATTTTCATGACAAACAGCACATCTTCTTAAACACAAACTCACGTGGCTTTACTCATAATTATGTTTACATACATAGTTTTTTATAACGTTGTCCTTTAACAGTTGTTTAATATCCAACTCCATAAAGATCCGCGTCCAAGGGTACGTTATAGCAATCACCATTGACCCAAGTAACCATAGCTTCCTGAGCGATGTCACGTACGCAGCCAGTCCAGCTAATGACCCAGCCGCGCAAAGTAGACGCTGAAATAAGTATAGGTTATTGTTCACATGGTAATGTTAATGTTTATTCAGCAATAGGCCTACTGTCCCTTGAGCATACAATATAATACAACAAAATATTTGAGAAACAGTGGTGAAGCTATGTATTGATTCACTAGTAAATACATGCATATTCAAGATGCGTGCCTAACTATAATGCACACATATACTGTTCGCATATTGAATTTTTAATAAATTAATTTTTACGAGGATTATGAGCTGTGATTTTAGAAAGTGGGGAGGGGGAGTCATGTCCTACCTGCATATTATATGGAGAGGGGGATATTGTCCTCCTCTGTAAAACACATGATGGGGAGAGGAAGGGGGGGGGGGGCTACATGTATGTATGGGTTGGGGAGGGGGATTATGTCCGTATCCCGATTTGTATCATATTGTTGAACCCTATTGTATCTAGAAAAAATCGGCGATTGGTAAAACGTGAACGTGAATGGGTTTAACGTGCCAGCAACAGCTAAGATCATATAGAGACGAGGTCTCAGTTTAAAGGTACATGCCCACTATGTAGGCACAAACTGTTCTTCATAGGAATTAAATAAGTGTGTACTTGTGTCACTATTCCACCAGCTATAACAATTACGAGTGGTCGCTATACAGGTATAATTATTTAGTAATATTTATTTTACTGATAGTGACGCGTGTTGTTATCAGGCTATTTTCATATGCAAATGAGGCATGGTATTGTTTAATTATGTATACTAATTAAATGCGTCACCTGAAAAAATAATATTTTCGACATATTATAGCGTATGATAATTGCACATCAAAAAATAAATACAGAGTATAAATAGTAATGTCTGTTAACATTTTAAGGAAACACGCTTATCACCCCTGATATCAGTGTGGAAAGTTACGTCTGATATAAAATGTATAATAATGCCAATCAATACGTGGGGTAATTGTGAACGAATCTTTATTTTGCCAGAAAATGTCTCAGATGATGTCTCTGATATAAGGACATTTTGTGCCTACTGAGTGGGCATGTACCTTTAAAGTATCATCCGACAGACCAGTGGGATGGAAAGACCAGCATTAGAGGGGTTCCACTGTATAACTGTATTTTTCAGAATTATAATCACGCGAAAAGTCCACAGCAGCCGCCATCCTAACTAACCTTATATCTTCAAAAACCAGCAACCCACTTTTCCAACGTTTCCGAAACGTTGGAAAAGTGGGTTCCTAACTGGTTTTTGCAGAATTGTTCAACATATTGTATTATTGCGGAAAGCTGACCAGATATGGGCGGGATCTCCAATAGGAGACGACCCAGTGACGTCTGCCATTCGCCGCGTCCAACTCCATTCTCGCTGGATGTGAACTCGCCGTTTCATGAAGAGCCACACCGGCGAATATGCCGGCCATTCCTGTGGCGGCCATTTGTAATGCCGTGTCCATTTTCTGTAATTCATCATGTACGTACGTTTGTATATACAGTGGAACCTCTCTAAACCGGACACCCTGGGAGATCCCCAGGGTATCCGGTTTAGAGACGTTCCACTGTAAATCATACATAATGACTATGCCAATGTATGCAGCTGTGATTTGCGAACTGGAACAGGCATTATCATAATAAATATACACAAATGGAACCCATACAATTAAGGATACACATACACGCCTGCGTGTCCTCTGTAGATGTTCTACTGTATACATACAATACATGGGGGTTCTGCCCTATACTGTTATCCAAATTTTAACCAATAGCCAAACCCTGGCTAAGCTACATCATAGTTTAGACATTGATTAACATTTCTGAGCAAAACAAATTATGTGACATAACCCCCATACATTTATATTACAATATGTTGATTTATCAGCTATGACTTGAAATAACACACACTGGTCACACATACTTTTGTTTGTGTTTTATTGGTCGGACGAGGTCACGCGACGTTACCGAATGACGTTATATAATGACGACATAAGCATGTCCGCGACGGTTATTTTCAACGAAATCCACGTTGTATTTTCCCGTCCTCTATATACATGTATAAGCATAACACGTTATCTGATAACTGGCATACCATGTTAGTGTCTTGATATTCCTATGCGTTTCATAGACTTGCCTGGTAAACTTGATATAAACAGACGCTAGCTGGGTATTCTCTAAGTAATGCACATCCAGGGCCCGTTTCACTAAACCTCGTACGGCTAAAATGTTCGTAGGTGCAAATTTAGAATCGTCTGTGAATTTCAATTGATGGATTTAAGTTTATCGAGCATAGGCTGCTGCATATATGTAAATCCAGTAATTGTTTATAAGAAAACAGTGTTAATGTCAAATTTACAGACTATCACAAGTTTGCACTTACGAACACTTTAGTCGTACGAAGTTTCGTGAAACGGCCTCCATGTTATTCAGGCTCGGCAAGGCAACTAGGAATTCCACGCCGAGTCTCGCAATTCTTACTCGTTTCCTAGCCTAACCTGAACACCATGATATAAGATACACTAGACCGGTATTTTCTATGTAAAGAACACCGGGACTTGTAAACCAGGGGCCCGCTTCACTAAATTTCGTACGACTAAAAGGTTCGTAAGTGCAACATTATGATAGTCTGTAAATTTCACATTAACAATGTTTTCTTGTAAACAATTATTGTATTTACATTTATTGAGCAGCCTATGCTCAGTCAATGAATGTAAGTCCATTAATTGATATTTCCAGATGATCATAAAGTTGCACTTACGAACATTTTAGCCGTACGAAGTTCAGTGAAAAGAACACCGGGACTTGTAAATCAGGCTCGGCAAGGCAACTGTAGGAATTCCATGGCGAGTCTCGGACGGAATCCCTACTCGTTTCCGAGCATAACCTGTAGCCCATTTCACCAACATTGCAAAGTATACTTTTCTAGCAAAGTATACTTTGAGGGAGAAATTTTCAATTTTAGGATAAATTAATTAATGTTTATTATACTGCATTTATTACATTATCACAGCCAATTAGGCTGTGATAATGTTACAGTAATAAATTCAGTATAATAATTCTGCATAATTGTAATCATGAAATGTATGCATTTGTTAGTTCTATATGAACTAATGC
>CM055280.1:36502870-36524086 GCA_029237695.1 Conchocele bisecta
TAACCGTGTTTCTTTATATCCGTATAGCGGGCACTCGTAATGTTTAGAACTGACGGAATAGTGACACAAATATATACTTATTTAATTCCTATAAAGAACAATTTGTGCCTACTCTTTGTGTATATGAAAATTATGGAATGGTATATCCACCTTACAGGTTATCATATGTTACTACATGTATTAAGAAATCCTGGTTGAATAATTACTTACAATGCCACACTTTCAAAATACAATAGTGTGATGAGTGGATGTCTAATGTGAGTGTGCACTAATGTAGCAATATATCTAAATACATTAGGCGGGTGCATATTCAAATGTGTGCACTTACACAGGTAATGGGTGACGGTCATACACATTCGAACGAACACATTCTCGTATGACACTTATGGTATTTCAGTAGTTCTCTGCCTTACCGAGATGCAGATATTTGCCTTTCTTCTCTGGTTGTCAGTATATCAGCAAGTTATGCACTTTTATTATATACATGTTGTTACAAGAACAAGTGCCAACTACGCATTTGAATCCTGTTCCTGCTGATGACTGGGAGTGGGTTATGGGAAGAATATTGGAATGCCAAATAAATACGTTGTACATTATGTGGAATCGGGATATGTATTATACCAGTTTCATCCGTTCCACTACCTAATTTTATTCTTATGACAACATGATAATCATGATAAGTGTCATGACTGCATAAATATGAAATTGACATATAGAGAGACGAACACACATACAGTATGTATCTGAAATGTGTGTGTATAACTAATATTATATGTTTTAGTATATACACGTTCATATGAACCTTTCATAAGTATCTGGCAGCGCATAAAATAATAAAAAGTATTGCATCTAAAATGGCCATTGTAAATTCAGTGGGTGGGGAATGGTTATAACTACTTGTTTTACCATTTCATCATCAACTGTAGACATTATATAAGCATAATATGGGCATGGCACATATCTTGCAAACACTATTGAGTACCATTACCATTGATACAAGTAATATACACTACAAGAGATTATCATAATGGGAATCATAACATAGTTGTTACCTTCACTAAGTACCATTGCCACAGAGAAATTACAAAAATACCATACTTTTATGGAGTTCTTTAGGTAGATGTTTTGCGATTGAAATTCAGTTGATGGGGTAATAAAACATGCAAAATTCTTCATCTGAATTGTAAGATATTATTTAATTGAACTTTATTCCATTGTATAGTTATGAACACATGGTGTCAAACATTCATCCAGCTGGTTACAGAGCGCAGACATACGGCATGACACTCGTAATTGAATTTAGTTTCAGGAAATCCCCCAGGAATGGGGAGGGGGGGGGGGGGGTCCATTTCTGGCTGACGGCCTACGTCGGAAGCCGCAGGTATACTTATGGTATAGAGTAAGGTCACAAGATTCTATTTTATTAAAATTACAGTCTTCTTTTCAATTTCACCTTGAATATGACCTTGAACTTTCATCATGTGATGTGTTGTCCTTTCTCGATGCGGCAGTGGTGGGTATAACAGACTAACAGACACAAATACATCAAACATCTAAAAATGCAACTAAATAACGTCGATATACCTACTCGTATGATTGCATGTATTTGTCAACATAAATGTGCAGCCATTTTGGACGCCATATTGAATTAATACCGTTGGCTCCACTTTCCGGAATGACACCCATGCCAGAAATAATTGACATACACCATCTACACCAGTGTAACATATCACATAAAAAGCCGTATCTGTGGGACCCAACTTTGTTGATGCACATTACTAGTAATTAATTTAGGTGTTGGTACTAATAATTCGATGACCTTTCACATTGAACATGACCTTGACATATGACAAATGACTTGAACATTTATTTTTATCATTTCAATTGGCGTTTGAGTTCCCCAGCATGGCATATATTTGTTATTTATCCCGTCAACACAGTGCGTATGTGCCGTGAAACACAGTGCCGTGAAACATTTTTGATATCCAGTCAATACTATTTTTGCATTTTACAACCATTTGTAGATGTTGACAGGATACATAGAATAGTAGGTTAATGCCGTTGGGAAAAAATATCTGGCGCGGCACGGAAACGGGATGTGCTCGGGAGAGCCTCGCCCATCCCGTTTCCTGAGCCTTGCCAGATATTTTTTCCCATTCACGGCACTAACCTACTATAACCTCTATACATATTTCTTACCAATTATCAAATGTGGATTCTTGTCATGGTTGAGAGCTCATTGTATATTGTAATTACGTAAGTTAGTGTTGGATGACATTCATTATGATATAAAGAATTATTTTTGATGAAACAAGGGCGAACAAATGTAAGTTTATGACGTAACATAGTATTTCCTTCCGATTTTTTAAAGTTGACCTTGAATATGACCTTGACATTGCATGAGCTAATTTTATTTCGTTATGGGATTTTGTAGCCGTCTTTATGGTAAATACCATATTGTATTTTATCGGTCATATGCTCAAAATCGGCGGCCATCTTGGATGCTATCTTGCATTTTATACCTTTGGCACCACTTCCCAAAATGACACCCAGCTGTCACTCTAACATATAAAAGTGTCAAAGCTTTTCCGTCCGATGTGGGAATAAAAATCTTTATTAAGGTATGACTGTAATCTTTATTGTATCATTTCAAAGTCAAAATTCTCCAACATAAAACTGTGAAAGTACCTCATGTAATATACCAAAATATTCGTTGCAATGTGTAGCAGCCCATAGAAGTAGGTATAATGTATAGTAATGCAAATATATTGAACTGTGGGTAAAAATGGGGTGTTTTGGCGTTTGACACTCAGAGAAAAATGTGCAATAGGAACTGAAATGAAAAATGAATAGAAACTGAATCAGTGACCAAGGTACAGCAAGCTATAATTTATTGCAATTCAAATGCTCATGTAATTGAGGTATTGGCCAGTTTCTGTTTGTAAAACTTTGAGAAATTGTCAAAATTTTGAAAGTAGACCCAGAAATGTATGGTGGTCAATAATTAGAAAAATAATGTTAAAGTTATCTCCCTTGTTTATATAATACATTATAATTTATATGCATCTTACACAGGTTTGAACGTACAGTAAAATACAGCAAAACATGTGATCCATGGCAAAACATTAATACCATGATTGTATTGTAAATGTATATCTAGAAGAGACAACACATGTGAATTAAAGAAAAACATGATTACACTGCAATATAATTACATGTATGTGGCTGTGACTGAATAAATGGGGCTTTTGTGACAAATGTAGCTCCTCAGACTGATCAAATACATGTAGCAAACTCCTGTAGCCTGATAATGATATATAGTGCTGGTTAGAAGCAGGACAGATGATACACTAATGGAATTGTGAACAGTGCAGATTCTGATCAGACTGTGCGGATGCACGGGCAAATCTGGGTCTGCACTGGTCGCAAAACCCATAAGCCCCATTTCTCCAGTCACAGCCACATATATTTTCCAAACAGAAAATAATTGATCATTAATAGACAGCTCGAAGTGTTTCATGTATAACTGTAAGGATAATTGTAGCATGTGTCTGTGTGTACATTGAGCATGGAATTGAATATATAATTATCATAAACGTCGTAAGGTCACACTTTGTCCGCACCACACCACATACATATTAAGTTTTAAAATGTGTAGATTTGATTTATTGGTGTTTAACGGCCTATCAACAGCTAAGGTTTTAACATGTTTAATGTCAGGCCAACGGGTTCGATCCCGCATTTAAGTTGTTGCATTGCGTGGTAAATCTCAAAATCAGAATGGAATATTTACATCGAAATAAATATATATTCTGCCCTGAAATGAGTAAATGTTATAGAATGTGTAGGTGTAGCTACAGGTAGGCAAACAGTTAGAATTAAGGAATTAGATCACACAAAGATACACTTGGCTTCAATTATAATTGCTTCATAAGAGTGGTGTGATACATGAATATAAGATATGTAAATATTGTCTTGTTACTGTGTACTATAATTATGGTACATTGAGTTGCCATCTTCGCCATCTTTGTATTTACAAGCCATCATACAGTTTCACCTCTTTGACCGTTTGACACCTACAGCAAATAATAGGACAATAAAACTAATAAAATGTGATGCAATATATCATAGACATATATGAAAACTGCGTGCTATAAATAATATGCCAGATAAATATGCGAAAGACGAGATATCTGAGCATTTCTCCCATCAATTTCAAAATAAATTTCGATGTGTACGCAGATGTCCGAAGTTACAAAATCCGATTAATGAGAAGTGAAATTTCGGAATTTGGTAGACGGTTTACATGGTTTATGTAATTTATCTGGGGCTTTTAACCCTTTCACCCCTAAGTAACTGAATGGGCTGCGATATGTTAATTTTGCAACCAATCCAATCATCGCAAAATGATTTTCAGACTATTCCATTTATAAAAAGGGGGTATTTGTTGTTCTCAAAAATATGAAAATTACTTTCAAACAGTGCAGATCCGGATGAGACGGCTCGTTACGAGCCGGCTCATCTGGATCTGCACTGTTTGCATAAACCGACATAGCGGGCTTTCGGGTTCAAAGGGTTAACAATTGCAAATTCGGAAATTATCAAACTGTAAGTACATTGACCTAAAGAAGGAAAATAAAGATATCACCGTCCTAATTGTTTTATACATGGAGCTTTAATCTACATTTTATTTTGTTGAGAAGAACACACTATTTTGTTCCATCGGATTTTAACATGGCGGCTAACATATGTCAAATATAATTATGTTTAAGCTTTATTTCTAATCCATATGCATAGATTGCATGTGTGGAATATCAAGTTCTAAGAAAGAATATTAAACGGAAATAAAAGGCATGTTATCCCATATTAATTTAGTTTTAACCCTTTGAACCCGAAAACCCGCTATAACGGTTTATGCAAATAGTGCAGATCCAGATGAGCCGGATCGTAACGAGCCGTCTCATCAGGATCTGCACATTTTGAAAGTAATTTTCATATTTTTGAGAACAAAAACACCCTCTTTTCATAAATGGACTAGTCTGAAAAACCATTTTGTGACGGTTGGATTGGTTGCAAAATTAACATATCAAAATCCATTGCAGTTACTTAGGGGTGAAAGGGTTAAATGCACTTATTATGTGACATTAACTCTGAAATTAGGGAGGATGGAATGCCGTGTATTTGCAATGACATGCTAGAAGACTATCAGAGGATTGCAATTGTGAAATTACCGTCAGTGAATGAAACATGAAAAATACAACGGTACATTGTGTACTTGAAATTCAAGTTTCGCAAATTCCTTAGACGATACATTTCACATGGGTTTGTAGTTTTTTTGGGCGAGGTCTTGCATTTGATATGTCTTGGTAGAGAGCTAAAGTAATAACATAAACGAGAAATTATAACGAATTGACATGACTGTTGAGTTTTGTTGAAGAACTAAGTGTATGACCTTCGGCTTGGGATCAGTAGAAACGCAATATTGTGGATTTGTCGCAGTCTGCAATACAACATGATGTAGTAGGACCATCAGAAGAAGGCAAGTTTGGAATAGTATTATGATATTCAGAGATATCAAGACATTTACATCAATGTTAAGTTTTGTAAACTAACGCACAACGTGAACATACTGTGGCCATGGGAGGATCATGAGCCGAAGCGATTGGATGTTTAACAATGCGTGGGAAAGACATTTTGTTGAGAAAACATAAAGATTCTACGATTAACATAAAGATACTACGATTAACATGTAACATCCGTACGCACGGACGGACGTGCGGACAGCAGTAGCGATATGTGCATCCATCACAATTAGGTAGCAGAGAGGAATGATGAACATACATTGTGTTTAAATAGAGAATAGTAGGTTAGTGCCATGAATGGGAAAAATATATGGCAAGGCGTAGGAAACGGGATGGGCGAGGCTCTGCCGAGCACATCCCGTTTCCGTGCCGTGCCAGATATTTTCCCCATTCACGGCACCACTAACCTACTATTTTATTTATCCCGTCAACACCTACAACTGGCTTTAAAATGCAAACAACATAACCCCAGGCACCGCACATATTCATACGCAGTGATTAGGTCGTATTGACAGGATATCAAACATGTTTCATGGCATCGTGTTTCACGGCACATATGCGCTGTGTTGACGGGATAAATTTACTTTTGCATGTACACACATCGACTCTCATATAGATATATGTCGCAATGTCGCACCAATACAAAATCGGTTGCTACGCCCCTGATTAGTATGTACCATCTAGGTCAGCGGTTTTAACCATTTGAACCAGAAAGCTCGCTATAGCGGTTTATGCTGCAATCAGTGCAGATCCAGATGAGCCGGTGTGTAACGAGCTGTCTCATCAGGATCTGCACCTTTTGAAAGTAATTTTCATATGTTTTGAGAACACAAAATATCCCCTTTTCATAAATTGACTAGTCTGAAAATCATTTTGTGACGATTGGATTGGTTTCAAAATTAAATTATCAAAATTCATTCCAGTTACTTAGGGGTGAAAGGACTTTAGTAAAGCTAGCATGGACATATATACGTCAAAGTAAAAAAGTAAGTAGCCTTAGCCTTTTCAACACCACAGACCTCTATAGAGACAATGTTTGCAAACAGTGCAGATCCAGATGAGCCGGCTCGTAACGAGCCGTCTCATCAGGATCTCCACTGTTTGTTAATAATTTTAAATGTCGTACAGATTACCCTTTTATAAGAATGGGATAATTTGAATGAACAAAATTAATGAAACAGCGTGAAACATTGGCATGGAACATCCTATTAAGTTACTTGGTGTTGAAAGGGTTAATTATGTACCCTATGAATACGACTCTGTAGCATATACATCACATACATGTACCATCTAGGTGGACGGTTTTAATAAAGATAGCATGAACATAGAGAATAGTAGGTTAGTGCCGTGAGTGGGAAAACATATCTGGCAAGGCTTAGGAAACGGGATGGGCGAGGCTCTGCCGAGCACATCCCGTTTCCGTGAGAGCCTCGCCCATCCCGTTTCCGTGCCGCACCAGATATTTTTTCCCATTCACGGCACTAACCTAATATTCTATTTATCCCGTCAAAATTACCAATACTCAAAATCGGAGAATCGACTAGTATGACAACCGCACATATTCATACGCAGTGATTATGTCGTATTGACAGGATATCAAAAACGTTTCTCGGCACCGTGTTTCACGGCACATGCGCACTGTGTTGACGGGATAAACCTAATTATACGTTCAAGTAAATCACGTCGTATGATCCTTTATGAACAGTTATGCCCGAATGACGTAATGTTACGAAAAAATATATCTAAATGAAAAGTCATGCAGAGCATGATGTTATTAGCCGATCAAATCAGGGTAAAGTGCATCGAACATATGTAGGTGTCTCTGGTAACATTGTCAATGGTAAACTATTTTCGACCACAGTTCTGTACCCAGCGTTGACATTTTTCTCGATTTTGTGCAGGTTTTGGAAACCCGTTCCCAAATCCATCCAATAGCAGCAATGCCATAGCAGCAATGTTTTGTTGTCACCATTATGTTGCGAAATATTCCAGCGTAACACCTGTACTGTATGCTCTATTTATCTACAAATTACACTCCGCAATACACAAAGTTGTAGTCACTGCGTGTTTGTTTGTCCGAATTCTGTGGCAGCATGCTAGTGGGCGGAGCTACCAGGGCTATATATATCTAGCGGTTACAGTGTCATCTAAATATAGACGCAAGCTCCTGCGTATTCAGGCACATGCCCAGATTGGCCTAATGTGCCCCATCCGTGATTTTTTGCGCGATGTCGGGCGCAAGACAATCAATAATTTGCGGCATTGACAATAATTAAGGGGGATTGCCGCAATCGCGCGTGCTGGATGCATCCCTGCCATCCCTGCATGATACGTAAACAAATCAAAGTTGGCTATGAAGGGCAATTCTTCGTTTTGATTGGTGGAGAATTTTGGGAATATTAACTAGCGTCAAATGACGCGCATACGCGATCCAATGGGATAAACCCGAGATGCTGGGATAAACCCGAAAATGCTGGGGCTGCTAGTAAGGAGATTTTGAGCAGAGGTCGATTATAAATTAGCCGAATAAACACATTTTACGCGATTATATGTGGCTGAAACTTGTTCTGTTTAATAAATAAAAGCTTTAAATTAGCCCAATAATCGGCGTATGTTGGCGTATATGGCCATTAGAGCCAACTATGGACTTCAACAACAATAACTTCCGGGTTAAATCTCTTCAGGCGTTCAGCTCATTAAGTATTCAAAATTGTGTTATTTGGCTATAAGTAAAGTTTTAAACGGAGATAATTGCCAAAAATGCAAACTTTATCGGTTGATGCAATTTGGAAGTGATACAGAAAAATTCGCGTTCGTAGATTACCGAATAGCGGAGAAAAGGGTTGCTACAAACTTTTTCAGAATTCGATGGATAACCAATATATTAGCCGATCTATAATAGATCGGCTAATAATAAATCAGGTTAAATTACTTAGTTGCGTGCTATATAATATATGGCATATTATACCTCATATGGAATGGCAGAAAAACCGAATGAGGTCCTGTCATCGTGGGACTGGCAGTGTACCGTAATGACTGGGGAAACGTACTCTCCGTGACTAGTAGGTACACTGCGCTCCATGTATGACCAGCTACCTGCAAACATACGCACACTGTCAATATGCTATATAAATGACGATCTCAATGTCACAGCGTAAACAATGTCATAAAAAAGTAGGGCATAGACATACAAAATATGCGATAATATCAAAGTTCGTGTACTGGTTGTGAATTGTGCATGGTCCGTTCTGTTGGACGACCTTTGTGACCAGCTTAGTTCCTGGTCGGCGAGCACATTCCGTCATCCTGTTACGAATTATAGTCTGTTTCACGAAAGCTGCCCACATTTTACGGCTATATAGACAACTCAAAAACAATATTATTTTCGATAATATTAAATTAAAGGAAAATTTAAGAATGAGCCTTCTTTTTATTTCGTGAAATTCGGTCAAATATTGATTTTATTGCGAAAAATTGATTTGTCTATGGGAATTTAACATGGGGGAAAAAGTGGTAAGGAAGTGTGGGAGGAGTCAAAAAACGAAATTGACTCCGAAACCTGACTAGATAGCTTGGATATGATCTAACTAAGAAAACAAAAGTTAAATTTTAAAAATCGGTCCAGTATTTCTAAAATTCAAAAAAAAATCCCCATGTTAAATCCCCATAGACATCTTCACTCTTCACTCCGTGAAGATGTCTATGGGGATTTAACATGGGGAAATTGTTTTTTCCCAATAAAATCAATATTTGACAAAATTTCACGAAATAAAAAGAAGGCTCATTCTTAAATTTTTCTTTAATTTAATATTATCGAAAAAAATATTGTTTTTCAATTGTTTATATGGCCGTAAAATTTGGGCAGCTTTCGTGAAACAGACAGTAGGTGCCACTCAGCTCTTACTAGTTATCTCATAAACGCATCATTCGATTAGCAACCGACGCAATTTATTGCACCGGTTAATTGATGTGTTTATGCAGTATCTTCTGCATGTAGTTGAATCGGAATTCGTCAGAAATCCGGCGCCTATTTCGACGGCGACATATACTAGAGGACACTCATACTACAGACATATATTGCGGTGTCTACAAATAATGAAGATGCGGGCAAGTCGGCCCGGGACGAGACGTCTCATTAACATACGCACCTTTTGTAATGTTCAGGTCCTTTGTATACGCCAGTTTGAAAAAAAATCGCGATGTATTATGTATTAACATTGTACGGGCGGGCACAGCTTGTCCACGAAATAACTAATGTTCTACTTGACTTATCGTAACCAAATTCGGCTTACATATTTATCACGGCAAGACGAAGAAGCCTATTCATTTTCAAACATGTCCGATGACCTATCTCCCCTTGGCGGCCATTTTTAATGTTCGCACTCTGTATCCTTGTCCACGCAATAACTCAAGTTCTACTTGACTGACCGAAACCAATGTTTAGCATGGCAAGACGGAAAAGGGGAAAAAGAGGTAGAGGACTTGTGGGAAGAGTCAAAAAACAATTTATTTTGGAAATTGACTCTGAAACCTAGCTAGATAGCTTGGAAATGATCTAACTAAGAAAACAAAAGTTAAATTTTAAAAATCGGTTCAGTATTTCTGAAATTCTAAAAAAATGTCCCCATGTTAAATCCCCATAGACATCTTCACTCCGTGAAGATGTCTATGGGGATTTAACTTGGGAAAATTTTGTTTTCGCAATAAAAACAATATTCGACCAAATTTCACGAAATAAAAAGAAGGCACATTCTTAAATTTTCCTTTAATTTAATATTATCGAAAAAAATATTGTTTTTGAATTGTTTATATGGCCGTAAAATTTGGGCAGCTTTCGTGAAACAGACAGTAATTATTTGTTCGACGCATGAGGGATGGACGCATGATGGATGTTTCTCCGACTGAATGGCGAACAGTGTACAGTGTACCTTGGAAAGTGAGGTATTGAGTTAGAAAAAAAAACATTTAACTGAAAATTTGTGTTGGTTTTCTGAATATATTTGCCCCTGAGAAAGTAAAAAAGAAAGAAAAAAACATGTTTTATTATCAAAACGATAAGTAGCGTTAGTAACGCTCGTTTTGCTAAATATAGTATTCACAGTTCCCATGGATGCACTCGCCATGAGTATTCACGTGACAATCTTGTTTTGACTGGACACTATGTCATCGATAACATTCAGTTCTCAAATTCGGTTATTTTTACTTATCATGCACGTATATCGTGTGTTAAAATATTACTGGTAGAGTGTTTATGATGATTATATAGAAGTGTGTAACGCTGATCTGGATCTACACTCTTTGCCAATACATGCCTCTGTGGTTGACAGGGTTAAATTTGTTCTTTTCTTATCGCAGACAGACAATGACCGCTCAAAATCTTGTAAATATCTTGACTTCCCAGCTTTATTTTTTACGAAAAACATAGTACAGTGTGTGTACAATGCTGAGTATTGGTTGTATAGGAAATGCTGTATGTATACAGTGGTGTAATGCTTGATTGTGTTGGTTGGATAGGAGGTGCGTAGTATGTTGGTTTATGGAGGTAAAGCGGTATGATCTTTGGTTGTATATGAGGTAATCTGTAATGGTGGTTGTATGGAGGAATGCTTGTATGATACAAGTGTGAGGATAATGCTGTATGTATGTTGGTTTGTATGGATAATCGTATGACGTGTTTAATCATGGAGGTACAGTTGTTGTGGTAACATGCGTGATGTGATTGGTTGTATGGAGGAAGCGTGTATGTGATACAGTGTGTGTACAATGCGTGTATGTGATGTTGGTTGGTATATGGAGGTAATGCGTGTATGTGATGTTGGTTGTATATGGAGGTAATGCGTGTATGTGATGTTGGTTGTATATGGAGGTAATGCGTGTATGTGATGTTGGTTGTATATGGAGGTAATGCGTGTATGTGATACAGTGTGTGTACAATGCGTGTATGTGATGTTGGTTGTATATGGAGGTAATGCGTGTATGTGATACAGTGTGTGTACAATGCGTGTATGTGATGTTGGTTGGTATATGGAGGTAATGCGTGTATGTGATGTTGGTTGTATATGGAGGTAATGCGTGTATGTGATGTTGGTTGTATATGGAGGTAATGCGTGTATGTGATGTTGGTTGTATATGGAGGTAATGCGTGTATGTGATGTTGGTTGTATATGGAGGTAATGCGTGTGATTTGGTGATGATGGTTGTATATGGGAGGTAATGCGTGATAGTGGATGTTGGTGGTATATGGAGGTAATGCGTGTATGTGATGTTGGTTGTATATGGAGGTAATGCGTGTATGTGACGTTGGTTGTATATGGAGGTAATATACAACACAGCCAATATAAGCTTTTTTCATCGATATTGGCTACTTTTTGGACAAAGTTCATGCAAAGTCGTGCGACATCGCGACACTGTTCCAGTATTTGCCAAAATTAGGGGCAATTGTATTTATGCCACACATCGGTATACTACCAATAAGGTATCACTCAGAAAACTGTGTTTTCTCTTTCCTCGTGTGATAAAGCAAAATGCATGGTTGACCGTTCCAAGATAGTACCATTTTGTCTGTTGACCAATCCCGAGTGTAAGACATGTTGGTATAATTTAGTGTGTAGTCAGACTGGGTACTGTATCAGGGAATGGAACGTACTTTTGAACAGTGAACATTGTAGACAGATTTGTAGTGAGACAGTACCATTATAAATAGAACATATGGACACAGCTCCAGATAAGCTTTGTGTCTAACGCGTACTATACCCCCTAATTTCAAAATCATTGCGTATTTTACTTTCACAAATGGATTATTGATTTCTTCATTACTAAATAGGGAACAAATTATAAAAAATATAACACATTTAAACATTCACTGTTTGCTTTTTGCAGCTCAATTAAGTGAAATTTCAACTTTATGACAGTATTTCACTACTCAATTTTAAAATCAATGCGTATTTTCACATTGCTGTGCGTATTTTGTACTCCCACCTTTGATAATCAATGCGTATTCAGCTAAAATAATTGCGTAAAATATGCCAATACGCCCCTTATCTGGAGCTCTGTATGGACCTGACCAAAATGTACAGTCCAACCAACTGACCTTGTTGACGAAAGTGTTCCAGGTCATGAGATGCCGTCTGGAGGGCATCCGAAATCCGCTGGAGGGCGCTCTCAGTCTGTGTCGTGCACCGGCCCGATGGGCAAATATCGCCAGCGCGCACAGCACGAATAGAGAAACATGTATCCTCATGCCTACCGTGACAAATGGGCGGAGAAGTGACTTTCTCGTCGATGCATATTTGTATTTATACCAGGAAAAGTAGGAAATATGCAATACAAACTGCTCACTGTGTATGTTGGATGATTAATTATCACACGACATCCCCGCGGACATGTTGGCTTTAATTTTATCCAACCAGTATATTGAATATATTCGGTTGAACCTTATACAACTTTATTGGGGCGAGCTTTAGCGAGCCCCAATAAAATTGTCGTGGCGAAACCGAATATATTTATTATTCGACAGCACTAATCATATATTTAATTTATACCGCATACAGAACTTAATTGTTTGAACGTGCGTGACGTCATGTTTTGGCGTCATTCCCTCGCCATACGTCACAAATCTAGCGATGGTATTCAAAGCAAAATGCCGGCGTCCACGCTAAGTAGATTCGGCATTGTATCTGATTCAATCTTCGATTTATTTACGAGGATCTTCAATATTGGCTGGCTTTAGACTCCACAGTTGTCATGATAAACAATAAATTATGGAACGCCATGACTGCCTTAACTGAAGACATGTACTGCTCTTAATTGGTTTCGTATTTATCTTATGTCAGTTCGTCTTTGTCTTATATCAGTTTTTCTTTATCTTGTGTGGATTCGTCTTTATCTCATGTCAGTTCGATTTTATCTTATGTCAGTTTGTCTTTATCCTGTGAGGATTCGTCTTTATCTTATGTCAGTTCGTCTTTATCTCGTGTGGATTCGTGTTTATGTTATGTCAGTTCGTCTTTATCTTATGTCAGTTCGTATTTATCTTGTTATCTTGACTTTATCTTATATCAGTGTATAATTACTTTGGGCCAATTCGTCTTTATCTTATGTCAGTTCATCTTTATCTTATGTCAGTTCGTCCTTATCTCGTGTAGATTCGTCTTTATCTTATGTCAGTTCGTCTTTATCTTATGTCAGTTCGTATTTATCTTGTTATCTTGACTTTATCTTATATCAGTGTATCATTACTTTAGGCCAATTCGTATTTATCTTATGTCAGTTCATCTTTATCTTATGTCAGTTCGTCTTTATCTTGTGTGGATTCGTCTATATCTTATGTCAGTTCGTCCTTATCTCGTGTGGATTCGTCTTTATATTATGTCAGTTGGTCTTTATTGTAAGTCAGTTCATCTTTATCGTATATCAGTTCGTCTATATCTTATGCAAGATCGTCTTTATATTAGGTCAATTTGTCTTTATCTTACGTTGGGTGGTGGTTTTTGAGCATGCGATGGGTAATTTAACGATCGGGGTTCATCCTTACTGGAATGCCGACCTACATGGTTTGGCCCTCATGTACCGTTTTGACCCCTGGTACTTGAGAGCTAAATCCTGTTATGCCCCATTAAAAAGGAATACGATCTGTACTGATCATATTGATTTTGGGGCTGGAGCTAAGTGACTCTGGCACCAGGTCAGGATATTCTAATTTCAGGACTGAATATATAGTTCTGTAAATATTGAGTTCTGATTTTGGGAATTTCCCTCATTGTGGACGGGTTGAATACGGGATAATCCATCCCGTTGGCCCGGCCTTAAATGACCCTGGCACTTGATAGGTCGTTAGACACCAATAATCAATCAACCAATCTTTAGCTTACGTCAACTCATTTTTTTGTTAATTTTGTGGCTTATGGTGGTATGTTAGTTCGTCTTTATATGGGCCACCGGGCTGAGAAATGGGACAGTATGGCGTTTACAATAATTGGCACTAATTGGATATCCTTTTGCAAACGCACACAGAAAATGACTGGATTCTAATCGTCTTGCTGGTGTTATTAATGCTACTCCATTGATGGAATAACGAACAGCGTAGACCCTGATAAGACTGTGCGGAGGCACAGGCTGATCTGGGGCTACTATGATCGCATATGTCGAAAGGTCCCTTTTTTCAGCCAGGGGTGGGGGGGGGGGCATATATTGTATCGGGTTGACATTATCTTTTGTGGGTATATCTTAATCTTATGTGGGTTCGTATTTCGGTTCTTCTTATCTTATGTAGAAGTGTATTTATCTTAAGTGCAGTTCTCTTTATGTTCTGTCGTTTCGTCTTTATGTCGAACATTGTTAATATGGGGTTTATTTATTGGAGAGATATTTGTGTTGACACCGGCTATTTCTTTGCCGCAACAACAACAACAATACCAATAGATAAAGACGCATCCACATAATATAAAGATGAATACACATAAGATAAATACGAATCCACATAATATAAAGTTGAATCGACATAACATAAAGATAAATCGACATAAGATAAAGACGAATTGACATACGATAAAGATGAACCCACATAATATAAATACGAATCCACATAATATAAAGATGAATCCACATAAGATAAAGACGAATCGACATAAGATAAAGACGAATCCATATAAGATAAAGACGAATCCACATAATATAAATACGAATTGACATAAGATAAAAATGAATCGACATAAGATAAATACGAATCCACATAATATAAAGACGAATTGACATAAGATAAATAAGAATCGACATAAGATCAATACAAATTCACATAAGATAAAGATGAATACACATAAGATAAATACGATTCCACATAAGATGAAGATGAATCCATATAAAATAAAGATGAATCCATATAAGATAACAATATTAGTTCAGTTAAGGCAGTCATGGCGTTCCATAATAAATCATGATGGACATGTCCGTGTCGTTGGTTATGTCGCATATACTGTAAACATGGGGAAAATTCAGCTGAATTGACCACGATTTAGATTTTAAAATCCGCCGCCATCTTGAATTTGCTGTTGAGAGTGACCAATCAGAGGCCTCGATTAAGGGTCAAACGTGAAACATTACAGGAAAAATCGGCACTTCATGTATATTAGGCTACTTCAGGTATATTCGGTTTCTTCAGATATAAATAACATTTATTCAATCCTACATGGAGCAATGGTTGCGGTATAAATAGTAATCTTACTGTGAAATCCAAAATGGTTACTGTTAAGTAGTTTCCATCTTGAAAAAAAAACAACAAAAACGAAGTGATTAAAGGTTGGTAACATAGTTTGAGTTCGAGAATGAATGTTAACTTGGGAGGTTGTTATTACTGGTACAGCAAGGCGGTATAGTACACGCGGAAATAAACTGTCTTTGTTAATCAATGACTACTCAAACGACTATTGTCATTTTACCTGTTAACATTGCATACGACTCAAAGCTGAATCCCATCTCCCATCTTGAATGCATAATACTCAGCATATATATATTCAATATATATGCTGAGTATTATGCATTCAAGATATATGTTAACATTGCGTAGGACTCATATATATATATATATGTGCTGAGTATTATGCATTCAAGATGGGAATATACCGTTCAGCTTTGAGTAAAATGTAATGTTAATAATATATATGTCAATTATTACACTTAAGAAATCAGTCACAGTCAGTGACATGTGTGTGGGATAGTGTGTATTCATGATATCCTCGTTTCTTCTGTGTGTTAGTGCTAGACGCTATCATAACCAGCAACATGCTTCCTTTTGCTGTATGTGAGTTATCAAAGGAGTGCAACTCCAGTGATTACATTCCAACATATAAATACCTTTATACAATTGTAGATAATGATAAACATCGAGCTGAACGCAAACATGCATTGCTATGATTATAAAAAGTGATATGACATCGATATGTGACATTAGCTAATGACTCCAAACTCCATGTAAACTATAGTCAGTATATTACGATCATCGGATCTAAATTATGCAGCAGTTACTGCATCAGAAATTATCAATTCTATAGCAGCTTTCAGAATCACAATTCGTATCATCAGTAATATTATTAGCATCCTCTTTCAGTAGCCAATTTCACCAACATTGCAAAGTATACTTATCTAGCAAAGTATACTTTGAGGGAGAAATTTTCAATTTGTTATCAATTTTTATTATACTGAATTTATTACATTATCACAGCCATTTTGGCTGTGATAATGTAATATATTCAGTGTAGTAAGTCTGCATAAGTTTAATCATCAAATATATGCAATCGTTAGTTCTATATGAAATAATGCATTTCTGGAAAAATAAATGATTATTACCTCAAAGTATACTTTGATAGATAAGTATACTTTGCAATTTTGATGAAATCGGCTACTGATAGTTTATGCTTAGTTGAGGCTCTGGGAATGAATGATATTAATGTGCCAATATACACTACTTGTGGTGTCACGGGCTTGTCAATCATGTATCGCAAGCAGATTTAATATTTAGAATTTTGATTGTGTTGTCTATCTGCTATGTGTTTATGAGTTAATTTGAGTTGTGGTCACATTGTCTATGATGTAGCAATTTCTGTATTTCATAAGCACCAATCAGTGATCAAGTGATATTTCCGCACCAGTTTACGCTGAGAAACATCGGACAAAAAATCATCATATCGATGGGTTAAAGCCAAAACCAGTTACCGGCCCAAATTGCTTAAAATGAGGTTTTGCTCTTATATAATGCCCATTATTCAAATGTACGTTTCAGTCTTAATTGTTTGTGATGTTATTAATTAGAACCAAAACCAAGTATCAGACGGACGGCTACTTTGTTATGCCACACCGATTTATGTTCGAGTAAGTTGTTCTGGCATCCCATATATATACCGGGCATACGCAGTGTGAATGCCAGAACAACTTACAATGGTCTAACGGATTTTGCAAATTTTGAAGATGTAAATGAATCTAAATGTGTTTATGCCATAGTATAGTATACTGCGCTAGCTCCGTTTGGCTCTGACGTGTACAAACTTGGAACATGTTACTGCTTCTGCCAAAACTATGTATAATCACATAAGAAGATTTGACATTTTTTATGAGAAGTCGCATTTTGAAGCTAGGTATGCCAAAAGCAGCTATTGATTTATTTTCAGTATTTCTAAATATAGATACAATACATAGCCCATTTCAAATCACATTGTTAATCTACAATGTTATTGTCATCGTTTTAGTTAAGGATAAACAAGTGAATTGATTAATAAATATGTTGTACCTATCAAACCTTTAAACTCGATTTTCTCGAAAAGTACAAAAATGGAGATTTGGTTTTGGCTTTAACCCATCGATATTTTCTTGTATTTCTCCCCGTAAATATGTCTTGGAATTTCATTAGAATCGAGTCCTGACATATTTACAGAGAGAAATAAAACATATACTCCTAATTCGTTTGGCGGATAATTGGTGAAAAGAAGTACCTATTTAAAGTACATATTATTTTATAGTGTCCTTATTACGTAACGGATTTTGATGAAATATGGCGCATCAAACGCGTCTTGTTAAGCTGCATTTGGCGGTCTCTGTATGTTCGCCCAAACTTCTGTCGTTTTGCGAAGAATCTATTTCCGTGTCTCCAGAAATCGATTATTCGCAAAAACGACATAAGTATGTGTCAAACTCCCTTGACCACCAAATGCAGCTCGTGAAGACGCGTTTGCTGCGCCATATTTCATCAAAATCAGTTGCATATTAAGGAAAATATCAAATAATACTTACTTTGGAGTCGGCGACGTTGTTGTTGTTGTGACCACGTGATCGTGCACATTGAGTTAGCTCAGCATTGAATCTTCATTCATTGTAGTTCTACACATCACATCATGTATGTTATGTATGCGACTTCAGTGCTTGGAGACGCAAAGTTGCCATGCAAGATGGTTGATATATAATCAAACTAAATGTGTCACTAGAGATGGCATACAGAAGAACAACATACAACACATCTTCTACTTTCATTAACTTGGACGCCATCTTGAATTAATATGAGAAACTCTATTATGTTGTTTTTTCAAACTGTTCAGCATCTTTGTAAAAATAGTATCAGCATTTTTCCGACAATAATAATAAAATGCTAAATTTGGCAGAAATCTTGGACGCCGTCTTGTTTTATATTACGAGAAGGTAGATATAATTAATAAGTTGGTACACATATCTGTATGATTGTTAAACTAATAGTGTGAATATTCCTCCAAATAATTAGCGTTTCTCCAAAAATAAAAAATGTCTCCCAAATTGTGCCGCCATCTTGAATTTATAAGAGAAGCTCACATATTTTGAGTGCAGCATCTTTCTAAAAATACTATTCTGAAAGTGTTCCCAAAGAATCAGCATTTTCCATAAAATAATAATAAATACTAAATTTGGCCTCCATTTTTGGACGCAAGGTTCACTCGAATTTCGTTTCGACTGTAACACGGCACAGGTGGAATACTCAGACATAGGACCTGATAAATGGCTCATTTGTAAACCGTTACCCCACCCACCAATTTCCGTACAATAGACACTATAATAGCGTTTTCAAGGTAGGAAAGAGCTTGGAAAAATGTCGTAGTTTCGGATTAGCTTAAACACCACACATTTCGATTGTGCTGCTTACTTATGTCTCTGGTAATTGATAAATGTCTTAGGTGTTCAAATATATTCACTTCAATCATCTGCTTTAAGCATTTCGTTAGTTACGGGCAAATTCGCTACCACATCCAAGGCGATAATTGTGTGTACGAAAGAATGTCACACATTTTTGTGGGCTGTGGCAGCATAAATTACGTGTAAAATCTGGCTGAAACCTCATTACAGTCTCAACATATTGACGTGAATCACTGAAATAAACATCAGTAAATCCGATGTTACAATTTGTGACAAATAAGTGTAATTCACTAACCTTGAATGATCTAAAATGTGCGTTTATTTTGATTTGCGTCCCAACATTTCGACATAACCATCCGTGAACTTTACTTTCGGATTTCCTTTCGCAGAATGATCAATAATGAAGTCACGGGAAAACCTAAACTGGAGCGTTACGAATACTACAGCCAATCAGGTGGCGATGTGTGTGTGGGATTCTTTCGGAAAGAGATATTTCTCTGTAACGTTGGTAGCTAAAACGTGTACTAAACACAGATGTTTAAAGTGAATATATTTGGGGACCTAAGACATTTATTATTTGCAAGAGGCGTAAGTCAGCAGAAAATTTGAAACGTGTGGTGCTTGAGCGAGCCGAAACTAGCATTGTCTAGGCATTTTCCAAGCTGTTGCCCACCTTGAAAGTCTTTCTTGTATATTGCAAGGCAATGGGTGGGTGGGGTAACGTTTTTCAAATGAGCCATTTATTGGGTCCTAGGTCCGAGTCTTCCACCTGTGTAACACTGCGGGCGCGATATGCTGGCCGCGACAATCTAAGACTATTTATTTTCCTGTTACCTGTTGGACACACTAAGATGGAAGAGATCTCACTGCATCATTTACTATTCATTAATAACTGGTTCATGGCAGGCGCGGATACAGGGGGGAGGGGGGGGGGGTCCAGGGGATCCGGACCCCACCCCACCCCCCCCCCCCCCACCCCCTGCTCCCGGCAAACAAAATTAAAAAAAATCTACAATACTCGAATAGTTGGATGACTTTTTTCGTGGCCTAGGTGTCAGGTATTCGCATCTGCGGCGATCTGTCATTTAAACATTACCTGGGGGAGGACCCCCAGACCCTCCGACTTTGCGATTTCGCTCTCGCGGAGGTCGGCTATGCCGAATTGTAATTACAGACCCCCCCCCCCCTGCAATTATTTATGTATCCGCCCCTGCATGGTCACATGTAAAATGTATGTGTTACATAGATAGATACCCCATTACTCTTATGAAACAATTATCTGATAACAATGATACTATTCTAGGAAGGATGAACTTAGAGATAAATTTATTACACAAGTACGTGAGTCCACAAAACTTCACCACCACAACACATTTCACACGCTAAATCATTATGTAACGAACGGTGGGTGAGGTTTGTCGTGATTCTTCCTGCCTGGCTGGTGGCGCTGTACGGAGGGGACGTATAATTCTTTTTTTTATTCACGAATTGTTAATTCGTGGGAACGAATTGATATATCGTGGGAACGAATTGTTAATTCGAAGGAACACATTGTTAAATTGAGGAAACGAATTGTCATTTCGTGGGAACGAATTGCTAATTCGAGGGAACGAATTATTATATTGTGGGAACGATTTGTTATTTCGTGGGAACGAATAAGTAAAAAAAATCCATGTCCCCTGCGGGACTCCGTAGTTCTGAGAATGGTGGATGTGTATAAAATGGAAGGAGTTATATAGAGAATGGTGGATGTGTATAAAATGGAAGGAGTTATATAGAGAATGGTGGATGTGTATAAAATGGAAGGAGTTATATAGAGAATGGTGGATGTGTATAAAATGGAAGGAGTTATATAGAGAATAGTGTATTTTTGTATCACGTATATCAGTACTACGGTAGCCTATTTCACCAACATTGCAAAGTATACTTTTCTAGCAAAGTATACTTTGAGGGAGTAATCATTTATTTTTCCTGAAATGCATTAGTTCAT